>JANHFK010001727.1:234334-251466 GCA_036250565.1 Sibynophis collaris
TTTAAGACGTGATCTCCTGTTTTTAAAAGAATAACACGTTTTAAAATTTTTGCTGCTTTAACGCCTCCGTTTTCTATTTAGGCCAGAGTTCCTCAACCTTTCGTGCTTGACGGACTGGGGGGAGAAGAGGGGATGGATCTGCATGAGCAGCCAGCAAGTGTCCGCACATATGCAGTTCCATTTGCGCGAGTGGCGTGCCGTTCACATAAATGGAGCACACGCGTACGTCCTCGGCTGCTTCTTGTGCAAATAGAAATGTGTGTGCGCATGGCTGCCACCGTTCTCACAACCTGGTTGCAAACAGCTCACTGCCCACTAGTGGGTCATGGCCCAGAGGTTGGGGACCCCTGATTTTGACTAAACCCAGTGGGTCTCAACCTGTGGTCCGTGGACCCATGGGGGCCCGTGATGTCGTCACTGAAGGTCCGTGAAGGTTCGAAGAAATGTTAGGATTTCAATCTTAAATCGTGGCCATGGCCACGGCATGTGGCCCCAGGGTATTTAAGGAGGGTCCGTGGCGAAGAACATGTTGAGAACCGCTGTGTCGAGTTCGAACCAAGTTGTGTTGTTGCAACCATGATTGCTTCTCAGGTTGCCAACGAACCGGGGGGGAGGGAAGTGTGAGATGGAATGTCGGCTCCAGACATCAAGAAGCTGAGCCGTGAGAGCCAAGGACACTTCAGCAGGTGTTTGCCAAAGTCAACAGCTTTTTCTCATAGCAATACAAAGAGACTCAACTGGACAATGTGATCTGCCCTAAAAAGGGGGAGGGAGAATCCTATATTTTAATTATTGTGCGGGTTTGCACGGGAATTAGCTAGATCTGGTTTCGTCCTCGTCAGTGCCGAAATGATGTACTCAATAAAGTTTTGCATTCAGAGATTGAATCGTCTCGATCGTGCTTGCTTTGGTTGAAACACTGGGGCTATATTATTGAAGTTCTATTTTGATGGTTTTCTGTAAGCTGCTGCCTGCAAGATGATGATGATGATAATGATGATATTTGTCGTACTAAATTATATTTACTAAACATTCGTATGTTTGTGTTTCTCACTAGTGCATTTCCTGCGGACCTAGGAACAGAGGCCACTGCTTCGGCCCCAACATCTGTTGTGGGGAAGACCTCGGCTGCTTCTTCGGCACGGCAGAAACCTTGCGATGCCAAGAAGAAAATTTTCTCCCAACCCCTTGCGAATCCGGCAGGAAACCGTGCGGGAACAACGGAGGGACGTGCGCCGCCTCCGGCATCTGCTGCAATCACGGTGAGCACATGCTAACCCTCTTCTGGAACAAATACAGCTAGTCCTTGACTTATGTCCGTCGCTGAGCCCGGAATTTTGATTGTATGTCATGACAATTGACAAAACAATGTCAATGTTTTTAAGCGGACCGTTAAATCAACAGGGCGTCTGAGTTTAGGATCTGTTTTGCAGCTGTCGTTAAGCGAACCCAGCTGGCGTAAAGCGATCCCATCTGGTTTCACAGGAAACCAGAAGTAAATGTCGGTTTCTGGCAAAATGTCAATCGCGGTTGTGTGACTGCAGGACACTGCGAATGGCCGTAAACGGGGGCCAGTAGCCAAGCAGTGATTCCTTTAACAACTGTGGCAAGAACTGTGGCTTCTTAACCTGAACAGAATAACAGAGTTGGAAGGGACCTTGGAGGTCTTCTAGTCCAACCCCCTGCTCAAGCAGAAGACCCTGTACCATTTCAGACAAGGGACTGTCCAGTCTCTTCTTTAAAAACTCCAGTGATGGAGCACTGACAACGTCTGGCGGGAAGCCGTTCCACTCATTAATGACTCACACTGTTAGGAAATTTCTCCTTAGTTCTAGGTTGAATGTCTCCTTGGTTAGTTTCCATCCATTGCTTCTCGTCTTGCCTTCTGGTGCTTTTGAGAATAGGTTGACCCTCCTCTTTTTTGTGGCAGCCCTTTAGATATTGGAAGGCTGCTATCATGTCACTCCTAGTCTTTCTTTTCACTAGACTAAACCTACCCAATTCCTGCAATCGTTCTTCATATGTTTTAGCCTCCAGTCCCCTAATCATCTTTGCTTTTACTATATTTGCTTTTATCATTATTTCATTGTATCATTGTTTCCTTGATCCAGTATCTAACCTACCTCTGGTCTGGCCTAATGTCAAACCTTGTAGAGAGCAAGTAAGTTGACCTTGATACAGATAAACAAAAGGGGGAAAACATATTTTCATGTCTAAAATGAGATGATAATCAGACATTTGGGAGCAGTTTAGCCAGACTTCCTCCCTGGTTTAGTAAAGTATAAGAAGTTGTGGATGGTCCAACACTGGAAGTTTTTAAGAAGATGTTAGATAACCATTTGTCTGAAGTGGTGTAAGGTTTCCTGCCTAGGCAGTGGGTTAGACTAGAAGACCTCCAAGGTCCCTTCCAACTCTGTTATTCTATTCTATCAAGAACATATGAAAGAGCAATTATTAAATCAATATTAAAAATGATTAAACATCAATCATCTAATTCTTTTAGAGAGAAGTTTTTTTTTAATTTATCCTTAGTAGAGGCTTTATCTTTATTGAAGTACTGAAGTAAAAATGGAAATATTAGACCTTTCTAACAATTAAAACATTTAGATGGTTAGGACTTTCAAGGCATCTTTCCCATGTAACTAGCTAGCTAACAATCCTTGGAAGCCAAGGGCAGTTTGTCTTGTAGGAGGTTAGGGACTATGTGGGAGAGTTGTTGCTTAGATACAAAACATTTTAGCTTTAATACCTAGTGTTGCCATTCGAAACTGAATGAAGAACAGAAAATATAAAATACCTCTGCCTCATGCCCTTCAGCTACTACATTCTCATATTTTTCTAGTCACAAAAATATATGGGTTTAGATGAAGAAACTGACCTGATTTAAGACTGTCTCCTAGGTGTTTATTATTGCAGAATATCTGGAGACATGTACAATACACAAGCAACTTTTTCTAAGGGCCTTACATCCCTGTGCAGTTCTAGAGTGCTAATGGACTCCAAAGAACAGAGAGTTTCAATGATCAAGGTAAAAAAAATTTAAGAGCCAAGCTGTAGAAAACAATTTAGTGATCTGTGATATCCATCAGTTTCTTGATCCTTATTTGTCTGATGTGTGGCAGTCTGTCCACTTGGCTTCACAATAAGATAATTGGTATCGGTATTTGATGCAAATGGACCAGGACAGCTGCTATTTTCAAAAGTAATGGGCCTTTTACTACCTAAATTGTGGAAAGCCCAACTGTCTTTGAACTAAAAGCTAGAAGAGAAAAAGAACTGTGTGTGCTACCTTTCATGGATGCCATGACCTGGCTGAAGTCATATCTTTAGAAACATTTGGCAACAAGCAGGAATTAAAATGCCCAAAAGCTCAGCTGCTCTCTGATAGAATATATAGCTGATTAAGCAGCCTAGCATTTCTGCAGCCTGCAACTTTCTGACTGTACTTTCCAGAGGACTATGTGGTCTAACTTTCAGATCAGGGTCTGAGCCAGATTGAGGAGTCCTTAGAGTAGAAAGCTCCAGCAAGATAGGAATTCATTTCACAATGTTAGCATTTATGAGGTTGGCAATGCAGGATCATGACAATTAAGACCTGAAAGCATCTGTATATCCTTTAATTTTTCAGCACTTCAGCTGTTGAGTTATTCATTTAGTTTTCAATTACTTCCTATCTTTAAATCCCCAGGGGATGTAAAAGTAAAAGGAACAAATAAACTATTCTGTTGAAAAGGAATTTTGTATGCAATGTAAAGCATGGGGTTATAAGTGAATCCTTTCCCTTCATTTTTATAAATTACTTGTCTCTGCACAGTGAGCATGCAAGATTACAATTGCACAAAGCTAAATGTTTGTGCATTTCTTAGACCAGTTGTTGTCAAACCTTTAGGAGATAAACTCTGTTTACTATACTTCTTGTAGAAATCAAGAGCCACATACCTCTTTGACCCAATGCAGGAAAATATTAAACTAGTACTCCAAACTAACAATAACATTGCTGTACTAATCCAAAATAGGCATTAGATTACTTTCAAAAATTGTCTTATCCTGATACTCCTCCTTCATGGGAGAAACATATCCCAGCAAAGTTTTAGGAATGTCACATTGTCTTTGTCTCATTTCTATCTCACAGCTAAAGCAGGTTAAAGTTGCCTTCAATTATTCCATTTTTATAGCACCGTTTTCTCTTTTCCTAACACATTTTCTGGTACAGATGCAATCAAACATGCTTCATTAACAGTGGGTGCAATGAACAGTGAGGGGGCTGAGATCTGCCCAGTTTCTATTGGCTTTTTAAATTGTGTGCATGCTCCTCCCTCTGGCCATTTAAGACCGTGGATTCCTCAGAAGGTACCTTCCTGTATAATAAGTGAGACAAAAATGAACCAGTCATAACTAAAGATAAAGCAGATAAGTAAGCAGAGAGAAGGTCATGAATCTTGTTGATCCCTTCAGAGAGTAGATAAGAAGGAAACAAATAGTTCAGGAGAACCAATGAAAAATGTCATCTGAAATAGATAAAGGAAGTTGAGCATGAGCACATGAAAACTCCACCCCCAATCCCATTAACAGCTACCAGTCCTTTAACAAGGCAAGAGTAGCTACCAATGTTATGAATCAACAAAGCAAGTCTTGGGATGGGGGACATTACTTCCCTCATTCCCCAAAGCCATTCACACATTCCATTAAATCTGCTTTCTGTTTATGTACTGTAGCCTGTCCTGCTAAAAACTACTGAAAAGTACTTAATAAGTAATATTTGATGCAAATTTGTAAACGTGCCAAATACAGTTTGAACAAGATGGCTATTTTCTCATCTCCCAGGGCTCAAAACTAGCTCTTCATTCTTCACTGCAGTTGTCAGCTGCACTTTTTACAAAACCATCTTCAGTCCAAAATTTCTTCCTTTGGAAATTGGTTAGTGTGGTTTGTATGCAGTTATTTCCTCTGTTGCTGAGGATATCCAGGAAGAGTGCTGTTATTTTCTTCTTTCCTTGCAAATTGTTTTCCTTTGAAGATTTTGTTCATTGTTTTGTGTCTTCCTTTTTTATTATGATGGTGTCATCTACATACTAGATTCATATTTTTGGTTATATATGTGGGAGTGCTACAGTTTCAAGATGCTATATTATGGTCTCTGCTATGAGTCCTGGGAGTAGTGATGGCATGGGTATTCCTTTGATTTTTGCTATGTTTGACCGTCAAACTGAAAATAGGTATTGTGGTAGAAGTTAATGAGATCCATGAATCTGGATATTATAGTGTATTTAGCTAGATCAGCTATTATGTACCACTGCTCCCACTGATTATTTTACTAGTTTGGATCTATGGACACACTGATAATGTTATCTAATTGGATAAGGAAACGTTTGCAAGAATACAATCAAATTCATAAAGCATCAAGGACTCCATAGTCTCTGAATAGACCCAGGCTTGGCACTTTTTCAGAGAGCATTATACCCATGTTCAGAAGTAGCAATGTCTTCAGAAGTTAGCCAGGTTAACAAGTAGTTAAACTTCCTCCCCAACCTTTTCTTCTCAAGTAACTTGTGTACTCTCATTTCAGGTTGAAAGAAAGAATCAGCACTGATGCCGTGCTTATCCTTAGCAGTGTTATGAGGAGGAATCAGGCTTTGCAACAAAAGCCCCATTGTGCAAGACTATCTCACTGAAGAAACATGGCTTCATTATGTTCAACCTGGACTATGGATTCCTCTCCTGACATGTGGCTGCATTTCTCAGTCACCACCTCAGATTCCTTATTAGTCTTGTAAATGAAGCCTTCTTAGATAATCTTGATTTTTTTTCTTTACTCACTTTTATGACAACTTGTACATTGTAACTTTTTTCCTTTTTGAAGTTTTTTTAAAACAAAATATCTAGTGTTTATGGCATGAAAACAGTGGAGCGTGTGAAAGAGCCCTCTTTTTCCAGAATTTTATCATAGTTTTGGAGTAAGACAACTGTACTGTATTTGCATGTGCTAGTAATTATTTGCCATACACACACACACACACACACACTTCCCCCAAAAGCTCTCAGCTCTGATGAAATGAGCAGGAGGGAAGGCAAGAGTGATAAAATTGTGACATCCAACTAAATTAAACACCAGCCTTCTCTATAGAATCCCACTTAATTACAGGCATACTGTAGGAATTCATAAGTAAAAGTGGTTTTTCAATTGTTACAATGATCAACCTCATTGAGCTCAAGTCTATGCATGATTGCTCCAATGTAAGCCTCACTTAGTTCAATTGTATTCCCCCTCCCCCTCCCCATGACAATTGCATAAGGTTTGCAAGGTAATTGGCATATGGCTGCTTCTCCCATATGCCTTTCTGATTCCAAGATGCATTCCTTGTAGCTGTTGTAATTGACAGAGAAGTATTTCATTCTTCAGAATTCAGGGCAGATGTGTGTAATTTGCACATTTCTTTTTTTTAAACAAAATCTCCTTAGAAGGAGCCAAACATGAATGTGTACAACACTGGGATCAAGGGGAAGGCACCAACTACAGCCTTATAAGCCTCAGAAAATTCATGATGGCCTTAATGTAAAAGCTGAACAGAAGGCATTCATTATGAAGATATGTATAAAAAATGTAAATTTATCTGTAAATAACTTTAGAATATGTATTAATGTGGCATTTTGATTTCTTCCAATTATATAAAAAGGGAGACATAAAAGTGTTTTTTTTTCTGTGGATATCTGGTGCTCTATGAATTAGGCCTTAGTTCTTCATCCTTTTCTGGAGACTATATGAAAACATCTAGTCTTTATGCTATACAAAATAATCTTGTCTCATGGTCCAGTTATTTTGTTTCTCTTGTTCACCTTTGGAATCAGTTTGGGAAGGAATACTGAACTATTCTGATCCTTTTGTGACATTTATGATTTTGTAGTTCTTTATTTTAGAAAGTAGTTAGGATGTAGCATTTCACATCCACACTATCATTTCTTACCACCTTAAAATGTGGGTGGTACATGTGGGAATCTCCAGATTTTGCTTAATGGCAACCCTACCCTCCTTTGTCATCTACCACATTTGCTAGAATTGATAGGAATCTGAGACCACACCTGGAGATCTGTGCATTCATAGGCAGCTGGCACAATGAGGCCATGTCTATCATTATATCATGTAAATGAAGTCAGGATGCAAATGATATTACTTGCTATTCCACCCTCAGTTGATCACATACACATTGTTTATTCATAAATTCATTATATAGATGTGCAAAATTGTATTTGAGGACAGAGCCTTCCATAGCATTTCTTTATTATTTTATACAATTTATATATATAAACTATGGAGCAGATATAATGTTGGCTCCTAAAAACAGAATTATAAATTGGATCTTCTACCTGAAATAAATACTCAGTTCCTATCCTCTTTTGCTCTTTAGATATTAAATTCGTATTCTTTTCTTTGTTTTTAAGGGGGGTACTTTAATATGCTGTCTATAGCACTGTCCACTGTAGGCATTATTCCAACCAAATATATCCTTCTAACCAGAATTTACAATTAGGATTGGAAATGAGATTGCTTAGTTCTTGTTAGTTTGCTTAAAATCAAACATAATTTATGTTATTGTACATGTAGTATAAGGAATCAATGAAAAGTGAAGATGATTAATTTATTTGGAAGAGAGGTAAACTGATGGAAAACACATTCTCTTTCTGTACTACTGTGTTTCCCTAAAAAGTAAGACCCACCCCAAAAATAAGACCTACCCTGATTTTGGGGGTGGACCTAATATAAGCCCTACCCCAAAAATACACCCGGGGGACAGATGTGGCGAACACAAGAGGTGGCGAGAGCACGGGGACCAATGGCAGTAGCTGCAGCCCGCTGGACCCTTGGCGCAGCACAGATAAGTCCAAGTGCGGTGGCGGGGGGGGAATGGTGATCCAGACAGACTGCACAGCTGCCTGGGAGGCTCGCAGGAGGCTTGGATGGCTGCACCGGCAGCACTGGCAACAGTGGGCTGCAGGCAAGCAAGACAGTGGGACAGAGTGGGGGGTGCATTGGGATTGCCTGCCACCCCACCCTTGCTTCTGCCTTTTCTCCCAGAGGGAGAAAAAGCTTTGTCTTCTTGCAAATGGGGTGCTTTGAAACGGAGCTAATCATTGCGTTTCAAAAGGTCCCATTTGCAAGGAGATGACGTTTCCAGTCTCCGTCATTTGTCCATCCGTGCGAAAAAAGCCCTGTAAGGCATTGTGGTCGCAAGCAGATGATGGGAGGGAACGGGTGAGTGGTCACAAAATAAGACATCTCCCCAAAATAAGATCTAATGGGTCTTTTGGTCCCAAATATATATATATAAGACCCGGTCTTATTTTCAGGGAAACATGGTAATTCATAAAGAGTCAAAATTATATCTGTATTAAAACAAGGTTGAATATGCACTATTTATTGCAAAAGCTATTCTGCTTATAGCAGCTGAGGACATTCTGCTTGTTGGGTTTCTGTATAACATTAAACTAAGAGAGAATGCCTTCACATTCTCTTTAACCAAAACGGTACATTTACAGAAACTGCACATATTCTTTTAAAAATTCATACTGTAACAGATCACAGACATATGTTGTACCTAGGTAACAGTAGGCTGTCATTTTACAACTTTATAAGTCAAATATATTTACACTGCAAACTTAATCATGGTTTGCTCAATTCAATTGGGCAGGATTCTTATGATATCTTGAATTATATCCATACTATATTAATTGTGTTCAAACAACACACTAAGTTTAAAAGCAGTGCCTAGTTTGTGGTCCTTTGTGGTGTTTTCTATACTGTTTTCTTAAGAATATGCATATAAAATATTTCCAGAAAACATGTTTGGGGTTTTTTTTTAACAAAATAAGTACTTATACATTGCCCCAAAGGTGCTTTTTTTAGAGGCAACTGGACTTTCTGGTTTTTCTTTGAAGACATTTTGCTTGTCATCCAAGAAGCTTCTTCAGCATTCTTTGCAATTTATTTTATGTCCTTTTGTAAAACAGAAAATTCAGGTGATCTGTTGACAACTTGATATCCTGGTAATTTCACATTCTGGAAGGTCTTTCACCATTCAGTGAGGAAGCTCTTTCTTCATTCTGTGTTCACTTACTCTTTAGCAATATTGTTGCCTGTTTGTTTGATATAAAGTGCAGCTGGCATTGCCAGAAAGAAATGACCAAAAAACTAAAAATAGTTTTTATCTAGTTCCTAAACGTGTGTGGAAAGTATTACAGTTTTAGGTATAAGTTTTAGCAAAAAGTGCTTTGCAGCATGCATTGACATGAACAAAAATATCTTTAGCCGCATGCAAAGGTCCTATACTCTTCTCAAAGTTCAAAACGGCTGTTTCAATGGGTTTCTTGTGTCAACATTTAATGCATGTGTTCATCATCTAACAACCATACTTCACTAGCAATTTTTTTTTATAGGTAGAAGAATTGTGAAGCACCACTTCAAATGCTTTAACACTTCTAGAAAACAGAATTACTAGGGAAAACAGGGTTTGCTATTCTCTTTAACTAAACTGCAGCATCTCCTGATGTTTGATTTCCTTCATCTGCACTAACTGGAGTAAGATTCTTACTTTATTCTGTATATCCTGTATAAGGCCAACAAGGAATCCCTAAAAATATGGTGGTATGAATTTTTGTTGTAGTCTCTGGGGCTTTTACTATAATGTCAAGGTTATAAACCAATGAGTAAACATAACACCATAGTTGCAGAGTAATTATTGGAGAGATGGTTGCCTTTTTTAATCCATTTGAATTCTTCTTTGATCTCATTTAATGGTTACTTGGAATTTTGCATTCCATTTATGGCTACCTTAACTGTATACCTTGACATTACAATTTGGAACAGTACTTTCCAAACTTTAATTTTTTCAGACTGCGACTTTATCTCTAAAATCTCTTTAGGACCACTCTGTAAAATAGAGATAGGATTACTGCATTCTTCATGTGGTTCTGCCTCATTCCCAAATTAAAAGTGAATGTTAAAAAATGATCAGAAACTCCTGGGGCTGCCAAATTTTGTATGACATTGGTGTACTCATTAGAAATCTAGCAAAACTTTAGGTGAGCATGTTAAAATCATGGGCAATTTGATATATCCCAATATTTTGGTCATTTAAAATGATAGTTTGGCTATAATTCACCTACTCAGCTGGACTTAAAACTATAATTTCTTTGTATCTCACCAAGGGCCTTAAAATTTGGAAAGCAAACTACTGGACTATGTACAACAAACCATTTTATTTTCTAAAAAAAAAGATTTTGCAGTCTATTTGAAATCTAGAATCATTACTGGAAAAGCAATTTGCATTTGCAATTAAGTCCCTATCACTTTTTAAATTAAAAGCATGTTTTAAAACAAAAATAAACATAATAGAACATGCTACTGAGACATCATTGTCATTTCGTACAGTATTGAGGACCTAAAATTTAGATTGATGTAATTTTCTTTACTTCATTTGGGATATTGTTTAGTCATTGAAATGTCTACACAATTACATCTTAGTAAAGGGGATTCAAGATGGCATCAAAAGAACTTCCTATACATTCTCATCTCTATTTTATTCGTTTTTTGTTTGCAATAATTATGGGCAATGTTCTTAAGTAATTCCCTCCATTGCAGTATTTAATATCTATTTTCTCTGTGTGAGACATGGGAATAGCTGTGATATTATTAAACAGCATAGAGGGAGCCCGATTATCTTCATCTTTAGATAGAATGGAATTGTTTAATATTTCAGGTGTACAATTATGAACAGTAATAAGAAAGCTAAGACTTGTAATGCATAAAAAAATCATGCTGTAGATTTGTGCAGTTGTCCAACTGTGCAATGAATAAGCAAGAGGAAATAGCCTGCAGTCTCTGTTTTCTTTTTAAGTATATAGGGGAAGGTGGGAAATAAAAACAATGTGCAATAAGTAAAAAAGAATAGTACAGATTTTGTTAGCATCCTTAGCTGCAGCTATTTTCTCCAGGTTTTATATTAGTTTGAGCTGTGGATCAACGTGAACAAGATTAGGTTCAGCACGATTATAGTATGACTGTTTCTGCCTACCCCTGCCCCAACTATCACCATCTTCTAATTGATTATTTAATTACTGGGTTTTGTTCTTTATTTGTGCATCGTTCTGAGCTGTAGCACATTGGCAGCCTTACAACTGTAAATTATAAATAAAATAAATTATAGAATCCATAAAAAGACATTACATGAGCAAACTGCGAAGTACAAAAATGGTCATCATATAAGCTCATGGCGTTTAATGTTCACAATCTGGAACAGAAAATCACATCCAGTGAAAAAGCCATTTAAAACTGTTAATCTGTGTGAAACATTATACAACATCACAATATATAAGCCAATTAAATTCTAATGGTAAAATTATTTCTCTTACTTTATTTCAGGCAAAATCAGGGCAAGGCAAAAGCCTTGGACTTTATATACAGGTGGTCTTCAACTTACAACAAAGCAAAACTCAATTAGAATTTTGGCAATGAAATACAGTTGTGCCCTATTGAAAGAATGTAGCTCAGGGTTGATGTTGGTATTTTCTGAGCTTGATTGTTTGCTTGCAGATCTTTTCATTAACTCGCTAAGTAATAAATTCCTTGCATCATCAGTGTGAACAAGGAATAAGCCACATCCCCACCAAAAGTGGCATGGCAGACTACTACTGTATTTATAAACACAGCAAACATCACACTCACTTGAACAGATGATGTTACCTAGTTAGTAATGACACTTCTAGTCTAATGAAAAGAAAGGCTAGGGCTGACATGATAGCAGTGTTCCAATATTTGAAAGGCTGCCATAAAGAATAGTGGGGGGGGGGGGGTCAACCAATTTTCAAAAGAACCTGAAGGCAGGAAAAGAAGCAACCATATGGAACCAAGAAGAGAACCAACCTAGAATTAAGGAGAAATTTTAACCAGTGGAATGGGTTCACTTCATCACTGGATGTATAACAAGGGCCAACAAATACATGCATCCATCTCTTTGGGAAGCATTAGCCATTCCTCTTTTGGTGCACACCATCTTTTAAATGCAATTGTGCAAAGCATGCATTCAATATAAACTCTGAAGCTGCAGAGCTCCTGTGGAATGCATGTACAGTAACAAAACAGGATTACCTTTGGTTCCTTTTTCTCCCCCCAAGTGTTGTTTTCATAAGGGGATGGTCAACATATAGCTGACCAACTGAGATCAGATCCTTTGCCATGCTGCCTAACATTGATGAGATTTGAGGTTCAACAACACCCAGAAGCCAAAATTCCTTCCCTCCTCTTCTCTTCTCTTCTCTTGCTTTTCCAGGAAAGATTAGATAATGTGTTTACTCTTTTCCTTTCCTGTACAAAACACTTTCTTGCTCAATGTATCGAAGAAAAGATTTGCAGATTCAGTTTTGGAACATTCATTTACAAACGGGAAGCTTTGTGGTGGTGATTCTTTTTTTAAAAAAGCAAAAATAAATGAAAGGAAGACTGGCAACAAATGTCACAGAACTCATTTTGTCAGATGCTTTTAATGAGGTAGAAGACATGTTCCAGATCTTAATTGGGGTTTTTTTAGCAGTGATTTCCAATTTAGAATTCCCTCACTACGAGATTTTAATTTTCCTTTCTCAGATAGATTTTACATCTAGATTATAATTTACCAAAAAAACTTGTAGTAAAAGAGAAAACAACGGTCCGAAAAGGTATTTGAAATTAAACAGCAGCTTTATTTACATAAACAATAAATTCAAAATAAAAACCATTTATACTCAGTGATGCACCAGATACACATATTTATTATGGTAATATTTAAATCCTAAATATGCAGTTCGCTTACAAAGGTAGTTATGAGATAGTCTACAACCAAAAAAGACCGATGATCTCATTTTGCAATCAAATGCAATTGGAATACAGGAGTGTCTGTTGTTGGACGAGTGTCAAAAGCTGACTGTGACTATGTGGTTAAAACTCTACCTCACTTGTTAAAAAATGGGCCAGGGCTACAAGCATGTAGGCATGGCCCCTCTTGAAGTTTTTGACCACTTCTGCCAATGCTCCTGTGGAAAGGTATGTATGATTCCCTGCTACATTAACTCATCATAGCAGCTCCTCCACATATTTACAGATTTTAGAATTAAGGAAATCACATTGCCTTTGTTTTCTTTTTCCACTTGACTTAATTAGTCATCAGTCACCGATGCACCGTCATGGTTACTTATTTTAGTAAGCTTGTCCTAATATTTCTCTTGCACGACCCATAATCATGAGATTTGTTAAACAGTATAATTTTTGAATGCAGACTTATCTGAGATCAAGTCCCAATAAAATTGCACCAAATTATTCTGGAGTAAGCATGCAGGGGATTTAGAGGCATACATAACATTTAGATCTGGGTAATTCGCATTTCTGCATATTTGTATGTATTATGCTTTCTTACTTGTTCATACAGATGGATTGAGCATCTTGAGGAAGTTTTGTTTGATATAAACCTTGCCTAAAGGCTCCAGGCTTTGGTTGCACATCCAATACAAATCAAACAACATGGGTTATGTAGGCCCCCTAGTGCCAAATATGTTACAATACATTAAAGAAAGAGAGTTTATCAGCTATTGTTCATGAAATGATACAGCTTGTATAGAGTTAGTGAAAGTCACACAGGACAGGAAAAACTCTATAATTCAGTTCTTAATTGAAGCAGATTTTCAGATAAATCCAATCATGTTTTTACAAGGACAGTCTGCCCTAGCTCTCTTTCAGATAGAGGTGCTAGTAACTTGGTGGTGTCCAGCTGGCTGGGTTAAAGCTCCCATCAGCCACAGCCAATATGGGAAGGGAAGTTGTCTTCCAACATTTACTCCTTATTATATGTATGCAGTAAACACAAACCTCTGTCCAATAGTTTTAGATGGGACATTCTTATGGTGATAATAAAGATATTCTAACCCAATAAGCAAACAAGAAAAAAAAACCTGAGCCTCATTGCTTAGTTAGGTGATTTACATTTTATGGCTAGTGAAAAATCCTGATCTCTTGGAACCTTTCAAACATTTGATGGTTGAAATCACTTCCCTTCAAAGAAACTTAACATTTTCTTTAAAGAGCTAATAACAAAAGCTGAAAGGATGTACCTGTTTTTTTAAAAAGCACCAACTTTAAAAACAAAGCTATAAGCACCATTTTTTAACATCTGAATTAGCTATCTTTTCTTCTCCCCCTTTTTAACAAAATTACCCATATGGAGTAGCAAGGGTACTTATGATTGAGATATGCTAAGTAGGTACAGTAGGAAAAAAATGTACACATTTCATTCTTAAAATATTGCATATTAAGTTGCATTTCCTTTATTATACAGCAATAAACATATTTCAGCAGAGAATACAAGGCTATATGCTCAAAGTCAAATATATGGTTAAAGAATAAAATTGATGAGCTGTATTAAATTAAACTATTTAACTTAAAATACATTCACATTTGCTTCCTGTCATTTAGTCATTCAAGGTTTGGTCTCAGCATACAGGGACCAAGTTTTTTATCAGCTCAAAGGACCACAATAATATTATTGGTTTTTCCCAGTTTTGGGAGAGGAAGGGAGATAAAGGTGAATTACAATTTTTTAAAGACCATTCTAAAACGTAACATATTAACCTTTATTTCAAGTTTTAGAAGACCTCACCAATTTTTTGTAATCACTATAATCAGAAGGGCTGCAAAACAACAAGAAAGCAAGCAGCTTGTGGCTCATGCCTCATCCATATAGTGTGGATACTTTGGCTTATTACAATATATTGATGAAACGTATATACAAAAAGTGCAATTATAAAAAGACAAAAAATAATGCTACATATTTTTGAAAAAGGCTGATCTTGAACACACATTAATAGCATCATCAACATGAAAGGTTTTTATATTCACTTACGTAAAGAAATCTATGTGGTTTTCTTTCCCCATAGGCTACACTGGCAGACACCCATGTATTTATGATATTAGCATAATATTTTACCCAAGAAAAGACTTTCAGTCACAAATACTTTATATATCAAAATGCAGATCTAGTTTTCGAAATTTGCATATTTGTTGTACTATATGAAAACCCTGTTAATATTTGATACATTGGAATGTTTTATTTCAGTACTTAGGGTAATGTACACTACCCTTAAGCATATTTAGCACCTTAGTTATTAAACAGTTATGACAAATCTTAGAAAACCACAGATCTTAATTGCGTTAATTGTAAATAATTGTAAATAAAGCCAAAACCTTTTGTGGGGGAAATCTAGTCTATCTTAAAATAAAATGATAGAAGGATTCTCTGAGCTGGTAAAAACAATATTTAAAGTAGAAAACCCCAAGCACCATTTATCTAGATGAATGATATTAATAGATTGAGTGCTTTTTCCCCATCATGGATGAGTTTTAGAAGTAGAATGCTATCTGAAACTGTATAAGCATCCTCAAATACAAAAATGCATCTGAAAATATTGGTCCTGTCCATTCAAATGACTCACAAGGTTACCAGCTGGCAGAGCATAAGGGACGGTGCTGCCTGAATCCTGAAAAGCAAGGTTTAACTCAAGCCTCCATAAGAAGATGCCTCTCAGATATACCAGGGCTTCGCTTTTCATGATCCCTAGAAGAGTCATGTATAAAATGGTTTTGGAAACAATGGATGTACTCCACAGCATTATACAAATCCAATCATTTTAAAGTGCTTAGAACACACAGGAAGTGTTTACAAGTAGAAAGCAAAGAAGGTGTTTAAAATGTAAGGGACAGAAAACTAATGGGCTCAGAATCATCTATCTGTATCATAATAATAAACCCTGTAGAAGATACACCAGTGAATCTGTGGCAATAATTTCTTTTTCTTTTTTTAAAAAAGAGAAAAATCATTTTTAACGTGCTACATTATTCCAAGAAAGATGTATAAAAGAAGGGAATCTCAGAAAAAGGAATTAAAAATACAACATTGTTTGGGTGGATGATGATGTCTACTCTAAACACTAAAACAACATGCTAGGATACAGGGAGATATAAGAAAAGGGAAGGGACTTGAGAGCAATTGGCAGGTTGAAGATATGAAATTAAAAAGACATTCCAGTAGGAGGTTCAGAATGTGGAAAACTGTCTCCTTTGTGTGCCCAAGAAGAAACATTGTCCTTTATTAAATAATGGGTTACCTGAGAATGTTTATACCACTGTTCCTTAATGGACAGAAACAACTATAGCAGAAGTTCTTAGATCAAAGAGGAAAAGTCATTACTCCAATTCACATTAAAAAGCCATCCTCTTCAACTTTTCCCATTAAATAAGAGTTTTAAATGAACACAAACAGTTAAGTGCAATTTTTCAAATGAAATATGTGCAATTAATACAAACATAAAGATAAACTGCATATAATGCTGGAGTGTTTACCGACTCCAGATATGATAAAGACCAGAACAATGTGAGTTCTACTGAGGGTTAGGCAAATACTTCTGCAGGACTTTGCCAAGCCCGTCATAATACGAAATGGTAAGTCAAATCAAATCCTGTGTGATATACTGTAACCCCCAAACTAACAAGTGCTGCTCCATTCCTACTTATTGAACCCATAAGGGGGGTCATATCCTTTGTGCTTCAATTGAACAGTTATTGGGGACACTTAGAACTATTCCTGTACAAGGTTCATGGAATTAGGAGCTTTCACAACAAGCCTTTTAGCCTCAAGCTGCTGCAGAAGCTTTTCCCAAATTCACCACTTTGGAACATAAAGAGTGATTCTACAGAAAGGAACGGAAAGGATCAGTTCTACAAAGCGCTCCGCACAATCTGAATTTTTGCCCTTAAAATGCAATACAACGTATCCATTTAAACAGAAAGATCAAATCATTTTAAAATTTACTTATGTTCTTCTTCAGGCTGGAAATTTAATCAAAAAAATATGTTTGGTCAAAAGATGAAAAGGTCCCACTGTAGACAGGATTAAAATTATAAATCAGTGCTTCAGTCTCAGCCTTTTCGCTAGAAAAATGGTGGTTGCTCTTCCGGGCTGCAAAATATTGGAGATATATGAATTATTTCATGTCATCATTTTGAGATACAATCCCAATTATTTTGTTACCTTTATGCTTAGAGACTCTAGCACTAAATC
>JANHFK010001727.1:279001-289879 GCA_036250565.1 Sibynophis collaris
ACCGGTTCTCCGAACCAGCCACCGCTTCTCCTACCTACTCTATAGAGCCGGTCCGAACAGAGAGGATTTCACCCCTGCCCTATATCTGTATATTTTCTGTTACTCTAGGACTGTGTGCTGAATTTGTCTATATCTCTGAGGATCATACTCAGAATTGTGATTTTTTGCAACCCTCAGGGTTTTTTGTTATTGTTGCATAAGCTGCACCATGTTGACAATATAGATATTATAAACAGAACCTGGAAGGAAATGATAATATAAAGAAAATTGTTTCTTGTTTTAAAGATAGCATTATATATGTTAATCAGTGGTGGGTTTCTACCGGTTCGCTCCGGATCTTGTGAACCGGTAGTAGTGGTGGCGGGAGGCTCCATTCACCCACCCACCCATCCGTTCACTCTCCGTTCACCCACCGCTCCAAACGACCCGTACATCATCATGGACGATCTGCGCATGTGCAGAAGCTTCTGCACGTGTTCCTGTTGCGAACTGGTAGTGAAGGTAGGTGGAACCCACCCCTGATGTTAATGTGCATTTTCTGTTGTAAAGAACAGCAGCAGAGAGGAAAACAGAAAGTGTGTTCATTCCTAGGAGCTTTGCCAAAAGAACAGATTGATTGGATCTCTTCTGGAAATTTTTAACTAGATTGGTAAGGGTTGGTAAATATAAGTTTGTGTCAGGTTCCAGTAATTCGTGGAAAGCAAGCAAAGGACACAGTCCTGGTTTGCAATTGGTATATCTTCGTCACGAATAACTCCAGCATGAACTGACGATCATCAAGGGAAAACAAAATCAGGGCTAACCGCCCAGTGCTGGCCTTCACCATTTAAGTCTCTCCCCAGCCCCGCCCAAGCACCCATGTATGAACTCCACCCACCACATGGAGGCCATCAGGCTCCAAACGACTAGGCAAACCCAGCATGCAGGTACCTGCCCCGCTTCTCAGCTGTGTGGCCGGTATTCTCAGCAACAGCAACTGGGTCTGGCCCATCTGGCCGGTATTCTGGCTTGAGTCTGTTGGTCCTGTGAAGCGGTATGGCACTTGGCAGGTGTGGTGTGGCTGTACTGCTCTCCCAGAATGGCAGTCCTTCTCCTTCCCCCGCCAGGCACACCAGGTCTGACAGTTTGTTTGCTAAACTGAAAAAAGTAATCTACCTATAACCCATTCTAGTCTAAGGTTGGGTTTACTAATAGGAAGTCATGATAATTTATGAAATCTTCACTCAAAACCAAGCAAAACATGATTTATAGCAATTCATGCACTCTGAACTTGGTTATTAGCCCTTTTCCCAATACTCAATATTTATAGAAGGGACGATAGAAGGTAACAACTATTTCAGACTGTAGGGGATGAAATATTTACTTGGCAAAACTGCATGCATGTACCAGAACACCAGGGATTACCTAAATTCTAGTTTTCACACCAAGCTCCACTACTTTTGAGATATAACGATTGGCTGAAAACTCACCAATTTTAATGGTCTGGCTGAATATTGCAAAGACGACCAATTTTATATTTCTTTTATTTATTACAACTTGTTTTTAGTCCTTTCAAATAACTACCTAGAATTCTTTTCAATTCTTTGTCCTTTCCCACAAAATTATTCTCACAAAAGCTTTAACAAGTCCTTTTTGTAAATCCAAAATAGCAAAATTATCGCAGTGTCTGTTGGTTTATTTGAATATCTCTTTTAATTAAGATATCAGTCTGTTCCATTCGATGTCCAGTGTAGCTGCTTTTCCCATCATTCTTGTAGCCTTTCATTTTTAAATCCACTTTCAAATCAGTCCTATCTTATTCCTTTCATAACATCTTTGAAACAGTCTGTCTATAGAGGTAGACACTCTTCCGACTGTTTTGTTAATAAATATATTTTAATATATCCTGTGTTAAAATATTTTCCAATTTAAATGTTATCCTTTGTTATCTTTATAGTCCTTGCCTTATAGAACTTATTGGAACTGGAACTTTAGATGCTAAGCTTGAGTTACATCCAGTTTCACTCTTTTGCCAAGATAGTCATTAGCTAATGGAGTTGTGGTGGTGCAGTAGTTAGAATGCAGTATTGCAGGCTAATTTACTGCCAGTAGTTTGATTCTGGCCGGCTAGAGGTTGACTCAGACTTCCATCCTTCCAAGGTTGGTAATATGAGGACCCAGATCGTTAGGGGTAATATACTTTGTAAACCGTTTAAAGGCTGAAAACAACAATGAAACAATATATATATAAGAGCTTAACAGTACCAATGTGGAGTGCTGGGATTACCATCACTAAGTGTTGGATATTGTGCTTTACTTGGAAATTGTATTGGTAACATATCTGGAAGATATCAGATTGGGGAAAACTAAGTTAAAGGGTGAAACCACATTATATAAATAATTATATCTCAGATGGCACTTGCCCATATTCTTTAGAAGGTATGAACGAGTAGAAATTGAATAAAGCTTATACTTTAAAAAATGAAGTCTTTTAGTAGTTATGCACTTTCAATTCCCAGCTTCTACAGCATGGATACTGGCCGTAGGAATCAATGGTGTAATCCAACAGACAGCTATGGTGGCATGAGGAAGGATGCTTTAGGCTAAGTAGCTTGTATTAAGATGGGAGAAAGGTCCCTTGAATTCAATGGGGCTGCGTGCTTTACTTCAAATGACCTTTGCAGTGAACACAGTTGAATAATGAATACAATGGTCTTTAATTTACAATCACAATTAGGATCAAAACTTCCAATGCTAAGTGATGCAGTTAAGTGAGGCATCATGTGACTGCCCAATTTTATAACCTTTTTGTTGCAGTTGTTGATTTTGCTTGTTGGAAGCTGTCTGGAAAAGTCCCAAGTGGCAATCATGAGACTTGGAACACTGCAACCATCAGAAATACATGCTAATGGCCATGTATCCACATGAGCATTGGTACGCTGCAACAATCATGTGTGCATGGACCTGCCATAATCCATTTTCAGCACCATCATAACTTTAAATGGTTGTTAAATGAATGGTTGCAAGTTGAAGATTACCTGTAGTGCAATTACAGATGCTATGCAATAACTCAGCTTGTTCACCATTGTTTCAATATTATAGTTATTGAAAACTAAATGCTGATCCATTATTCTATATATTATAGCCAGGTTTAGCAACTTCTTGGAATTCTGAAAGTGACCAAACACTTATTACAGTGATTTTTACACCTATTACAACCTTCTCAGCTGAAAAATTAATATATTCAAATAACTGCCCTTCTGAGATGGTTTGATGTGTCAGCTTACCTTTTCCTGCTTTTGAGCTTTGTGTTTAATTTACAGTCATCATGTACAAAGAAGTCTTTAGTTCTTGAACTGTGTCTTTGAGAATTAAACCCTATCAAAGTTCTGACTCAGAAGCTGGCTGAGTTCTTATGAAAATCTATTCCTCAATTAGCCAAGATTCTTTTTGTGGTGTGTATTTATTCAAATTATGATGCTCAATACAATAATTGATTACAAGACAGCATTCTTACCTTTTTTATAAATAGCACATATACTATAAATAGAACCTCGACATTAAATATCCAGATTCTCACTATGTATGTTCTTGTATAATAAATGTGTGAAAGACTCAAGTATGTAAAAAGCTTTACTTTTATCTGTAATAAAATTTGTCTAATATGCTAACACAAACATGATATAGAAACACATAAATAAAAAGCATGGATTCTACATATTTAGGATGGAAGGGAATACAGATATTTGCCATTTTTTAAAATTATGCATATTTGTATAAATCAATATCATCTTGAAAACAAATTCAGAATGTTTAGATTTTATTTTGAAAATGCTAAAATTATAGGCTATAATGTTAATCATGTTTAACCAACATTTTTGTGCTTTCCCTTCCCTAGCAAAATGACTAATTTTGGAAGAAAATAGAAGCAAAAGCCTTCAGTATAGATTTTAATCGAGAAAGAAATAACACATCCTCTGGGGTTCATGTTTGAACTACTGAACAACTGTCTAACATTAAAGGGGTCTTTAAGGGTCTTAAAGGGGTCTAGATTTTTAATTGGCATGGGTTATTCTAGTCATCCAGTGTTGATTTACAAGTATGTGAGCCGAAATATAGGAGACAAGAAATGCTCAGTGAAATTTTTAACAAGTAAAACTGGATCGGGAGTAATATAAAAGCAATGTTGATTTCTAAACTTGTATTAGAGAATGATTTCAGTAAATGCTCTTATTGCATCTAAATGAACCAATTACATGGATTCAGTTGATTATATAGCAACCTCTAAGCATGTGGGAATTGCTCATGGATAAGCAGGCCTCTTAACTCCCAAAGGAAATTCCAAATAAGGTTTCACATTTTATGTAAATCATTCTGAAATAGTTGGTCCAGGTCTGAACTGAGACACACATTTTAGATGCTGTATACAGAAAAAATAGGGCTACTCTGTTTCGAGTAGAAGTGGTTTCAGGAGTGAATATCAGTAGCTGAGAGAAAATAGTGAGAGAAGGTGCCGGGAAGTTTAGGGCACAGGTGGGCAATACTTGTTGGAACATCAGCAGTGGTGGCTGAAAAGAGGAAGAATCATCTGGGAGAATGATCTGGGAAAATCAGAGGCAAACAGGACATGCCATTCTTCAATATTAGTAAATCCTGCTGAGGGAGGAAAAATACAGACTATAATGTATTCTTTACTAGGAGCTGCAGTGTAGAAATGGAAAAAGGGGCGATATATAATCTTACCCCATTCAAATTTCATCCAAAACCTAGAATAAATAAAGCTAAAGCTGAACTGTGAAGGACCTAAGAAAGTTTGCCAGAACTTCCAAAATGAAATGGTTTAGTTCTTTGTTGGAAACAAAATATTCTTTTTGATTTATACACATCTCTAATTTTGACTACCCTAATATAAACGGATAGGGGAATCCATATCATTTTTAACATTTAAAAATGGAAAAATATTCAATTGTCCATTGAAATCCCTAATACTGAAGAGAGATTGTTTCTATGCTGTGTATTCGTGATAATTTGTAAATATAACTTTCATTTAGAAGGTAGCTGCTAAGAAACCCTTCATGATTATACAATAAGCAAACATCATTAATATTGATAATAGAACATAAATTGTCTATCCAAGCTGCATGGATCACTTCCTTCTGCCTATGCAGAAACTACAAGTTCTACTATTTTCATCAGTGTAGCATATAGCAAAAATATGAAGCTCCAAACGAAAATTCTTAATAACAAATTTTGTTGTATTTTTCATGCTATATCATTCTAATTATTAATTAATGGCAACCAGACTAATAAGGGCTTTCTTAATATTTCCAAAATGCACCTATTTAGATCAATGATAGCATAGGAATTAAAAATGTTCAGTCTGCACATTATGACTATATGAAGAGAATTGAAAGAACCATTAGGACTTCAATACACCAGGATGAAAATGTATTTACTGAAAGACAGCATTCATTATCTTCGCTGTGTCAAATATCTGAACTATAAGCTTCTTACGCCAGAACTCACATTTCACTTTGCCTTGTTCTGAGATGGTGATGAAGTAGGTTTCAATTTATTCATCTGTTAAGTTAGGTGCATGTAGAAAATATTTCTTTATGGTGTACTTTAGAGTCAAACATTTTCTAGTTATGGTACTACTACTGTCTTCCAAAAAGCCTCCAAATAAAAGATTTAAACATTTAAAGTTAGAAATGTGGTGTACCTTGGCTACAAAATATAGTCGCCTTGGAAATGTAGAAGTTCACGCAAAAGGTAGAATATCATCAGGAAACAAATGTGGGTTCAATTTTTTTCAGAATAAAATGCAAAAAGAAAAATGTAGGCTGCTATTATATTATCATAAGCATGGCTCTTGGGCAAATTAAAACAGATTTTCACCCTGTCATCTGAAGTAAAAAAATGTTATCTTGAAGAGGTGTCATTTTTCAAAAACAGCATGGCAATACCATTCTGCTTTCATTGTAGCTAACTGTCCTTCAAATATCTACATACTTTGGTGGACTATAAAGCCAGCTTCAAATGATTAACCAATTTTTTTAAAAAAGCTTACATACTAATAAAACTCCATAATGGTCTGCACGTTAACTGTTGCATCTGGGAAATTTTAATATTCTATTGTTGCTGAAAATATACGTATATGAAGCATTCAGAAGAGTACAGTTTAGATTCTTTGTAGAAGGATCTAAGTTTCATATATAAATTGGATGATATTGTTTGTAGCCAAGTTTCTTCCTACAAGTTGGGCAAGAATTGGAATTTCTTAGAGAATCCCGGAGACACTGGCTACAGAAGACATGACCACATTTTGTTGATACAATGAGCCGTCCATTCTGAATAATCTCTGAATAGCCATCCATGCATATTGGGCAACTCACAGTACCGGAACGGTGTGAACTTGGAACATCATCTTCTAATAATTCCAATTCTTTAGTTAGTGTGCTAGTTAAAATTACTTCATCTCTTGGTTCATCGTCATCACTGCTTAATATACAGCTGTCAGGGAGTTGATTTCTAAATTCTTGATTTTGTGGTTGACAAACATTTTCTTCAACAATCACAACTGAATCATTGTGTGTCAAATCAACTACTATTGGTTCTGAAGATTCACAAGTCAGGTCAACTACTTCTTCACAAGTGTTAACTTCAACATCAATTGGTTCTTGGGAAGCTGTTTCAGGACCGGCGTTAATAACTGTGCTTCTTTTACAAGTTTGTCTAGAATTAATTGTTCCTCCACAGCGCTTTTTCTGAAACTCGGCCTTCTTCATTCTTTCACTCGGAATCAAGTTGGGAGCTGTGGCAACTACTGCCAGAAGACCATTTTCAGTGCTAGAAGAAGCCATGTTGGTAGTGGGAGACTGCAAGAAGGCTACAGTAGAAGTAGATGGGGTTGAGGAGGAGAAAGAGGAGCAGGAGGGGGCAATGTTGGAAGATGGTCCCACAGATTTGACCTCGAAGATTCCAGCTAAGTTTGATGGGCCAAGACCGCCTCCTTTTTTATTTTTCCGACGCTTGGTTCCGCAGCGCTTGTTATCAGCTGGGCTCATGGTTGGCTATAGGCAGGGAAATCCAAACTTCCAAATAAACAAGTAGTCTAGGAGTAAAAGAAATATATGAGTAAAACAGATGAAAGTAAAAATCCACTGCATGTGCTTTCAACTGATGAACTACAGAACAAGGAAGACTAATTTTCTTTGGATAGATCATCATCAATTTTATTTTTGTTATATCTGAATTATACCTTTTGACCAGGAGCAAAGGTAGCATGTATTGCATGTCCTGACCCATTTTTTCCCATAACAAACCTGTGAAATAGGCTGAGCTGAGAGATAGTGACTGAACCAAAGTTATACAGTGAGTACTTAAGGGGTACTTAACCACCACACTATACTGGCTCTAAATTTAGTTAAGCTTCTAGTCTATGTTATAGCTAGGAGTTCCTATTATTTCCTGGAATATAAATTGCATAAATACATTTGTTGCCTTAGTGCTTACCTAAATAAGCTTATGTTTAAAGTAGATTTATTTTCTCAGTGAATCAACAATAAGCAAAGTTGAAAGTCTACAGATTTATCAACATAAAACTACATACTGGCAAGTCACCAATAGATCTGTATTTAACAAGAACCAGAGAAGATAGAAGCAGAATGTTCATATTTATTTAGCATTCTCAGTCTAAAGAATTATTTTCCACTTCACTGAAAAAATAGCAAGCAGAATATTTATACAAATTCTGCAAATAATGTTTATAGAAATTCTAAAGTATTACAAAAACTAAACTTATATAATATCTATATTTTTAAAATCTTAATTTTGCCAGTAAAAGTTTGATGAAAGAATAATTTACAGGACTACTCCAGTAAGTGTAAAGGAGTGAATTTTGAATTCATAGAAGATTTGCCTAAGAACAAAATTATTCCAGATCAGGACTGTCAAGCTCGTGGCCCACAGCCCGGATGCGTCACGTGCTGGCTAAGCCCAGGGGTTTAACGAAGGGGGAAAATTACGATATATCATGTGACACCACTGTGACCCCACAAGTTTGACACACCTATTCTAGATATATCAGCAAGTTGAGAGTGAAATTGATCTAGAGGCCAAGTCACTGGACTATGAGTAGTGAAGTCCAGCTTCTAGTCCTGCCCTACACACCAGAAGCCAGCTGGATGACTTCAGATCAGTCACTTCCTCTCAGCCCTAGTGGAGAAGGCCACAGCAAGCCACTTTCAAAAATGTTGCCAACAAAGGAATAAAAATTAACTCAAAGGCTTTCCCCACTTCCAACCCAACAAGTTAGTAGCAGAGGTTCTTAAAAATTCCAATTTAATATTTTCCTAAGCTATTGAAAAGCCAATGTAGGCGTTTACATGTTATTAACTATTGTGAAACTAACTAGTTAGCTGAAATATATAACTAGTTAACTACTATGGTATATATAGTATGTACTGTAACTAGTATAACTAAATCAAAATCAACACTATTACAACTAATTCAAGTTCAAAGATCAAATGCAGTCATCAAATGCAGACAGGATGACTAGAATTACAAAACCGGAACATGGTTATCCCAGTTCAACACATTATTCAGTCCAAGAACCCAAATTATAGGAAATCTAACATGTCCACCTTTTATTTGAATTCATTCAGTGAAGGGGGGCACCACCTTTGAATAATTGATTTACTTATTGTCAAAACTAGTTTGTTAAGAAATCTTTCTTATGTTCAACCAGATTCAGATGAAAGTATTAACTCAACTTTCTGTAGAATTGTACAATGTGTGGCCTCATGTTTATCTATTTATAAATATTAACAGAATGTCCTATAACTTACAGGCAAATAATGAACAGAATAGATATTTACACTAATTTAACGTTTTTATATTATTTCATTGCTTAAGCTAAAAATTACTTTAGTAATCAAGAAAAATAAACTGGGACTTTTTGTTCCTTTCATTTGATAGATCATTAAATTTGGAAATACAGCATTCCCACCACTAAAGAAGTACAAGACAATCAGCTAGATAACAACTGGCACATGAAACTGGACAAATTCTTTAAAATCTTAATAATTCTATACACTAATTTATCAAAACTAAAATATATCTTCAGTAAATTTTCCTTTGGTAGCAGATTTAGCCTGAAAATAAAGGCATATTCTCTGTATCAGATGCAATTTTTGCAGCAGTTAGAAAAGAATGTGATGCAGGTCTAGATAGACCAGTGGTTCTCAACCTTTTCTTCACTATGGACCCTACCTTTAAATATCTTTTGTGGCCATGGACCTCTAAGACTTAAGATCTAAGTCATAACATTTCTTCAAGCCTTTGTGGATTCCCTATGATGACATCACAGCCCCTTCCAGGTTGAGAACTACTGAGATAGACTATTGATAGAGATCATTAAAAAGATGTTTGAAGAGAAATGGACCATTTTGAATATACAATTGTCATCTGTTCACTATTATCATGAACATGTAAAATAAAAGACTACTAAACATAAACTGGTAAACAAAAAATAGGTTCAATACTATTGCCAAAATGATTGCATAAACCATACTTAGAAAAACTCGTGTTAAAAAAACCCATATTTTAATATATCGTTTCCCCCAAAATAAGACATCCCCTGATAATAAGCCCAACTGGGCTTTTGAGCATATGGCAATAAGGCCAAGCACTATATTTCAGAGTTCAAAAAAAAATATGACAGGGTCCTATTTTCAGGAAAACACAGTATTTCACACAACAGCATTGTATTGAACAGCAGCATACCATTCAACAGGAAACATTAATCTGTCTAAATTTAAAAAAAATTACTATTGTTAAAAGATCAGCACATTTTTTTAAACTCCAAGAATACTTTCATTTTCTGTTTGTGACAATAAAATCATCTAAAAAGGCAACTGTAAAACACCTAAAGGCAATTGTGAGCTACTCATAATGTAGCACAGCTTCCTCGGAAACAGAAGCAAATACTAATTTGTTGTATCTGCTATCTCTATCTTATTATGACTGTTTTCAATTACTGCCAAACAGTGTTGTCCTGATTTGAGTATACCATTGTCGTCTTCATTAACCAAGAGGCAAAATATCCATAATGGTTTGCAGCAGGAGTCAGGTGGGGGTGGAAGGTAGATTCTGATTTTACAATTCTACATGGAGATTTTTTTAGACCAGTCTTCCCTTTCTAGTATATCTTATTTGCACAGCATACAAATTAAAATAAGAGATATATTGGAAGACACAAGGATAGAATAACCCCAGGAATGAGAGAGACAGATTCAGCCATTATGGTAATTAGCCATGGAGAATTAAACATGCAAGGTACCTCAGAACATGAGAGTGGCAGGATGAGGAGAGAAGAACAAAATAGAAAAATACAGGGAAATGGGCAAAAAGAAAAAAAAAAGCAGAAAATTTAAAATAGTAGGAGAAATTAGGCTACAGACCAAAATATAATAGTAGAAACGAAATAATTGCTTTAGCAAATAAAGGGGCTAATAAATTAACTAACTACACAAAAAATTATATCTATAATTTATCATAGAATAAAAAAAAATTATACCTCAACCAAATTCTTTACTATAAAACTTGAGCTAGGGGCTCCTTTTGTTGCTATCAGTTTAGAGATGTGAAAGACAGGAAAAAAACCGTTTTTTCCCTGAAGGCTTGTTTTTTCCCCCCAAAATTGGAAAAATTGAAAAAAGAAAAAAAACCCATTGTGGAATGTTTTATTTTAACATGATGAATAAAGTATTTTAAGACAGGGTGTTCAAATATTTTCCAAATCATTTCTAAAAAAAATGTCTGATATCAGATTATTCTAATTTCTGTGCACTGAGTGAGGACAAGCAAGTCCTAGGTAACAAACTGAACCCTCCAATG
>JANHFK010001727.1:289979-301883 GCA_036250565.1 Sibynophis collaris
GGAGGTGGCGCAGGGTGCATTGAATTATGGTTGGGCACGCATGCACAAAAAGGTTAGTCATTACTGTCCTAGGAAATAAAATCCTCAGCTCCATAGATTTAGAGAAAAGTACTTTTACTAGGAACAAACCGAAAGCAAGAAATTCCAGGCAAAGCCCGAGAAAACAGCAACTTGAAACAAACTGTACAGGCCAACCCCCTTGTAGCTAGGCAACCAGAGGTTACTGCATACTAGAGCCAGCAGATATGACCTTGGAGAGATAAGGGAACTCTAGGCCATAGATGCAAAGCTGCAATGAAAAATTCTACACTGATCGCTCTTCTATTTTCTATGGCAGCAAGCATCAAGACAGCTGACACTATCCCATTTAGAATACTTAGTGTTTATACTCCCTTTAGAATTAATTTAGATCTTATTTAAATGAAGATTTTCTATTTTGCTTCACTACCTTATGTCTCTTAAGCTATTTATTGCTTTGTATTCATGTCTGCTATACTTAATGGCAGACTCCTGGTGAAAATGAGAAAGCAAGTCACAAGGGAGAAAGTATTATCCTAAAAAATGATGTTATCTGAAATCTGTGCAATTTTCCTCAGGAGCACCTGGGGATGCTGTGGTATGGAAAGGCAAACATACTTTTTCTTGGTCTAAAATAGTACAGCAGGTCCTTTTATTTTCTAAACCAACATAAAAACAGTAGAAGAGTTGCCTAAAGAGCCTCAGCCTTTACTATGGCTAGTATTTAGGTGGGCTTCAATGGTTAGAATACAGTATTGCAGGCTAATTCTGCTGACTGATACTCACTGGCTCAAGATTGACTCAGCTTTTTGAGGCCAGTAAAATGAGGACCCAGACTGTTGAGGGTAATATGCTGGCTCTGTAAACCGCTTAGAGAGGACTGTAAAGCACTGTGAAGCAGTGTCTAAGTACTAAGCGCTATTTTTCTATCTAAAGAACCATTCAATTTGGTGGGAGAGAAGTGTATCACTAAAATTGTTATTTGTTGAAATAATTAGAATATAATTCTATGTATTTCTTCCATCAATATATTATCTAGGTATTTATTTTTGTTCCAGCTTTCAGCCTATTTGCTTCAAAAACTTGGCGCAAATTATTAAAAAGCATTTCTACTTTATCAGTCTGCTTCCAGTTAATAGTCATTGTACTGTCAACAATTTACTGTACAGTAATCTTGGAGGATGTAAGATAATGATTTTATCTTGGAATGCCATTTGGCATTCTTCTATGTCTAGATAGCCTTGCCCTTTATATGTTTAGTACAAGAAGTCCTAGACTTAAGATCACAACTGAGCTTGATGCAAGACAATTAAGTAAACTTTGCTCCATTTTACCACTTTGCCAAATTGTTAAGTGAATCACTGCAGCTGTTAAGTTAGTAACATGGTTTTTAATTGAATCTGGCTTTCCCATTAACTTTGTCAGAATGACACAAAAAGTAATCACATGGCCCTGACACTGCATCATAAATACATGCCAGTTGACAAGCATCCAAATTTTTATCACATGATCATGGGTATGCTGTAACAGTTGTAAGTATGAAAAACCGTCATAAGTCACTTTTTTCAATACACCTGTAATGCTGAATGGCACTAAACAAATTGTTGTAAATTGAGGACTACCTGTATCACCAATAGGCAAAGCAGCATTCATAATGGAAAAAGTGGAACAATTTCATTTACATATGGAGATTCATTTTTAAAATTGTTTTGTCCCCCTGATGAACATTCATAGACTAGGACTTGTTTTGTAGTAGTTTTTAAGCTTTACTTTCCACCGTTTCAAATGTCTGGTACCTATTTAAAATTACTGGCCATTTTAAAAAGTAGTTTAAGTAATTCTTGGTCGATTGCTTATGAGTGTTCTGGAATAGTAAAATAATTATTTAAAAAATAAATAGCAACAATCTAGTAATTTCAGAATACATTAATAGTGATATTAACCAGTCTTCTCCCCTAAATACTTTAGTAAAGCTGTCCTCTTCTCTAAGCTGTAGAAAGTCTGGAGATGTTGGTGCTAAACAAGAAAAGGGGATGGAGGTAGGGAGAGAAATGGCTTAAAAAGGGAATTCAGAAAACAAAAGTGCTAATGATAGTAAAGGTGAGATTATAGGTATGATCATCAATTAATAAATACAGAGGTTTGCCTCCCAAAATCCAAAACATATCTTCAATCGCTTCCATTCATTTGACTTGGCCTCTAAAATAACGAGTAGAAAAGCAAAACAAATTAACATATACCAAAGCAATGATGATCTTAAGGAGGAAAATAAAACTTGTATAGGCGGCCAGGGAAAAGACAGATATTCTCAGAAAAAAGGTTAAAAATGCAAATGGAAAAAGAGCCAATCCCTTGTTTTTTTCGATGCTATGCTATAGCTCAGCAATAAAAATTATATCCCCAAATAAATGACTCGTGAAAACTAGTTCTCCCTTAATCCATGAATAACTAATAATGCTAGTAGTGAAGGAGAAGACAGTATGCTTCCTGCCCCTCCTGAACTAAATACCTCCCTTCCATTAAGCCTAAATTAGAGGGCCTCGGAGGAGTCCAGACAAAGCCTGTTTTTAAGATCCTTGGCTTTCCGCCCTAATCCCAACTCCATCATCAATCTGTCCAAATGTCTCTTTTGTCACAGAATCAGTTTTGGGAAGAAGCCTCTGCGGGATTCTCTGTTCTCACATTAGGCATGTCCTCCGTACCTCGCATCCAGGCACTTTCGTCCGATCTCCTTTAAACAATGGGAGACGGGCCAGAAAAGGCTCGGAATACAAAGCCAGGGCACACCTTCCTTCCCCACCTTCCCCTGTTCTTTGTCCCACTTCGGTCTTCCTGTGAAAGGGCGGCTTCGAAGTCCACAGCCCATTCCAGACGGGTCACAATCACAACCAGGACAATGGCAAGCCCCTAACCCGAATAACTCACCCTTTTCTCAAAGGCAACACCGCCACCGGCCAGGGAGCTTGTACGGTGTCCAACCCTTCAACCACACCCTGAGGAAGAGCCCTTGTCTCATAGGCACCACGGGCCGCTGGCGAAGCACAGGAAGGCCGTAGCAGCCCTTCTTCCCAACAGCCACCCTTTGAAAAGCAACTGCCCAGCTCCTGCCAGCCTCGCAAACGGCTCAAGACCCGAAACGCCAGCCTCACTTCCTTCTCCGCCCCAGCCAGCTTTTACTGCGCCTGCGCCAGCGGCCAGTTTTCCCCTAAGAGGCGCCGCCTCTTTACTGGCCCGCGAGCGCTCCTTTGGCGCACGCGCGAAGATCCGCTCCCTGTTACTTTTTTTTTTTCGTTTCCCACGTGACTTGAAGCGGAAAAGGAAAGGGAAAGGTCAGGCGGCGACGTCGTCAGCGGAGGGGGGAAGAGCGGAAGGTCAGGGTGCCGCGGAGCGGAAGTAGGAGCCGGAGCGCGTCCGCCATTGTGGGAAAGCCCGGAGCCCGGAGTAGAGGTGGGAAGTCGTGCTGCGTCCGGCGGGTGGCTTTGGGAGGCACTGACCAGGACAGGAGGGTCCGGGCTGCGGAGACAATCAGCCAGCGGCGGAGGGGAGTGTAGAGGAGGCGGAAACAGCGACCACGACGACCTGAGGGAGAGAAGGAGGAGGCCCAAACGGAGCGGGGTGAGGGGGATTGCGGCTCCCCGTGAAGAATGTCAGCCACCAGCGTCGACCAGGTACCGCCTTCTCGCGGCTTCGTGGTTCCCGAGTGGAGGATCCCCTCGTCCCGCCTTCCTTCCGTTGGTCATAGCGGGGATCCGAGCCCGCTACATCCGAGACCGTGGGACTCCTCCCCTGCTCCCAGGACCGCCCCTTCTGCAGGCCTGGAGGCCGCTCGGCCTGGGGCCTTCCTGCCGAGGCTCAACGATTCCATTGCTTGTGTCCACGGGAGGGCAATTTATTCGCTAGTCTCCTAAAATATACGAGCTCCGTCTCTTTCCTTGTTCGGGCTGGCCTCTGGCTAAACGTTCTGCCCTCGCTGACTGTAGTTGGACGTGGCTCTGAGGAATTCGCAGTAGTCGTTGCCGTTTGTTCTCCATTATACAGTATTTTGTGCTGGCCTTTTGTTGCCGCGCTTCTTTTCTTCTCTCCCTGCCCCTCCCCCCCCCAATATTTATTTTTCTTGTTCTTTTGTCGCCTTAGGGTGATATTGCTATTTTTTCAGATAGTATGGCTAGGCTTAATGCAGTGCTATATTTTTCATACACTGCTTTTTACTTGCTTATTTTTTCCTTTCCTAGTTTTGCTGTTTTCATTCTTATATGCTTTTAACATTCCACCTTCTTATCTTTATGGGGCTGTTTTTCCCATTGTGCTCTTTGCAACTAATGAATTTCTGTCTCCCTCTGTGTACACATTAAACCGTTTTCAAAGATAATTGGTACTGGGGGTCTGTAGTTAACAGCCAATTTAATAGACATCAAAATCAGGTACATCGGAGTCAGTATAACAGTCTCAGATTTGAATTCTCATTTTTGAAAAATACTTTAGTATTGGCCATAGTTAGCAAGTATAGATTTTTCTGCATTGATTTTATGCTTCACCAATATAAGAGAATTATTACAATTCCAAATTCACTCAGTCTAATGGGATAGAGGAGAAAAACAGGAATAATATACAGTGGAGTGTTTATAATCATGTTATCACAGTGGAATGTTAAATTTTAGCTATGCTTTAATGGTAAATCTAGTGCTTAAATAAAAAGTTCTAATAGTTTTGTCTTGCTTGTTCTAATAGTGTACTTTTATGTTCAAATATTAAACTATTATGTATCTTTTAAAGTGTATAGTTCTTGTGATATTCCACATACTAACCTGTTTAAAATTCATTAGTTGTTTAGGTCTTAGTATTTACTATTTTTAAAATAAGATGACTTCTTTTATATATTTAATGTATTATTATTTTATTTCATTGCTAACAGAGACCTAAAGGACAGGGAAATAAAGGTAAGATGATATTTCTTTTCTTATAATCCCAGTTAATCAGTATAATTATTTAATCTGAAAAAGTCTAGCTGAGGATATTCATTTGACAACTTTTATTGATATAGTAAATGATTCATTAGGCTACACCAATAAAATCCTGCAATTTTATTTGGATTTCTAATAAACTTGAATTACCTGAATGTTTTGCCATTTTCTTTATTTTCTGCCATCAGAACAAATAGGACTAATCAACTGTTCACGGGCGTAGTTTCTTTATTATTTCCTTTTGCCTATTGATTTTCCAGTTCAGATATTAAATGTGTCAAGTAACATTAAACTTTAATTAGGTTTGCTATAATTACATATTTTTGTAGTTCATCTTGGCATCTAAACATTTATTTTACATGCTAAAATTAATTAAATTAATTAAAGAAAATTCATAAAAAGATTTTCATTTCCTTTTCATTCCATTCCTTGAAAGCTCAGGAGGAAAGCCTTTAGATTTGAGGTAGAGTTCTTAAATTTCAAAAGAAGTGGGAAATATGACCTGGTTACATAGGCAGGATTTCTGCTTGGTTTGGACAGTTTTTCTCCAGCATCCCCTTTATGCATTTCACATTGATCAAGATATAGCTAAAGTTGAGTGTTTTGAGGAAGAATGGTGGAGCTTTTGTAATTTCAGGAAGAGAAGAGAATGGAAAAGCTGTTTAAATCTATTTTAAGCTAATTTACAGTTAAAAACTTTAGTTTTTAAAAAGGGCATTCCAAAGACTTCTGTGGTGATTTGGTACAGTTGTCAATTTACTTTGTGATAGCTTAAGTAAGCCATTTTTTGTTCTTTTTATCCATTTGTGGATAACCACTGTCAACTTTTATCCCTGAATTCTAGTAACTAAAGCCTGTGCATGAGTTTGGCCTTGTGTAGATAAAAAGGAAGCTATACAAGGCTAGAAAAATCTTGCATAAACATTTAAGATTATATTCACAGTGTACTGTGTCAACCAAAACTGTGTGATATAAGTGTCCACATCATTGAAATGATAAATTCCAACAGGGTTTGTTATCTGTGATATTTCTTACAGTTCTTTGCCAATAGTTCTTTAGAGCTATTAAAATTGATAGTATCCATCACAATGAAACACTTTCAAGTTTGAAGGATGAAACAAGGAAATGATTGTGATACTTTTTTTCTGGAATACACTCAGTCATCTCAGTTTGGCTTATTTCTTAGCACAAGGATATATAAATGCATTGTTTAAACATTTCCACATCTGAGAAGTATACAGAAATAATTTCTATAAATTCCATATAGTCCATACTTTTTGTTTTAAAGATTATTCCCCAGAGGATTTACATAAATTTAAAAAACACCACAAAACTGTAAAAAAAAAACCTGTCATTAAAATATCATCAAATAGTAAGAAAGCTATGATGCCTAAAAGTGTTATGAAACATTAGACAGTAAACGTTTTATAAATTTATTTATGCAAAAGATACATATGCTGATAGTATTTTAGAGAATATTTTGGATATGCATTAAACTGCAGGGATTGAGGCACTGAATTGAAAGCAAAGCTGTGTATTTTGTCTTTTCAGAAACTGGTAATTGAACTGAATAAATTAGAACACTGTTAGTAATATGGTTATACACAGTTTATAATATCATAAATTAAGATGGCAACTAATAACGTTCTAGTTTTAATCATTCATGGTTTATGACAAGATCCTGGCAGTTTATTATTATAGCTCTGAACATATGTGTACAACTCATTTACAAGTAAAAGACCTAAATATGTTAAAATGAGTTACTAGTTTCATTATACTTTATATAATTATTTGCTTTTAATAATTGATAAAAATATATATATAGAATCAATGTCAGATTGCTTATATTAGAATTTTCAATAAAATACTAAAATGTCTGTTACTCTGATATTGCATTGCACAGAACATTTTGTTTTAATTTTTAAAATAAATTGCTAATAAAAGTAAAACCCATTATTTATTTAGAAATTATTCAGTTTATAAGCCACTTCAATTATTGAGGTAACTATGGTTGATTACAATATATTAAAGCAATAAACCAAGGAGCAAATAAGATTTTTTTAAATTATATTTTTTACTATATTACCGAAAGAAATACCAAGAACTAAGGAATACATTGTATTTATTTGTATTTGTAGTTCTTTTAAATTACTTTCAAATAGCCATGACTGAATAGTCAAAATGTCTATCATTGAAACAGGGTGCCACACCTTTACATTCTCTCTATATTCATTTTATCATTGAATATTATATTGAATTAATAGTAATTGTGCTTTCTGCTTTGTGGTTTAGATTTTTAACAGCTAAGTTTCAGGGAGTAAATTAATCAGACGTGTAATATCTTTTGTTCAAAATTTGTTTTGAGGCAATACCTGTTATTGATTTTATATTTTTTTAAAATATGTTTTAGTTCTTATGAGCTACTAGCATATGTTTCTGTTCCTGTTCTATGGTGTAGTTGGTTTCCTGTAAGGTGAATCACAGGATAAACTGCTGTTGTCTTTCTCTGAAATACTTGGTAGAGAATTTTGCCTTTCTCTAAAAATTGTATCGCACATTTACATCTTTTTCTTTTGCTTACTCTGTCAGATATTCTATTAGAATGAATTGTACCAATTTTGGTATGTACTTGTTTTGAATATTATTAATTTTAAAGTTAGTGTTTTCACTTGCAATATTATATGACTTATATTTTTGGCTTGTGGTTTTTAACAAGCCCAATTGTTTTTTTCCCTCAGTACAGGAGTTGTGCAAAGGGATGTAAATCATGTTAGAAGATTCAATGTTTTGAGCAGGGAAAAAGCTTTTAGGCTATAGCTTACAAAAATATGTGTAGAAACAATTTAAGAAAAAAGTCTAATGAAAAAAATATGAAATTGAAAGTATGTTAGAAATAGAATTTTAAAGAAACCAATAAAATGAGAATGAGCTTATTGTGGAATCTTTGGTGCTGTCTTAGCTTGGTTGTTTGCTTGCAGTTGTTTCATTGCCCAGTTAGGTAACACTATCAGTGTACTAGGTACTGGCACTGATGATGTTACCTAGTCAGGTAATGAAGCATCTGCAAACAAACAACCAAGCTCTGAAAGCATTAAGGACTCCACAGTTCAACCCTGAGCTACAGATATTCTCTTGATATCTGTATTTATATCTATTTTGCAACCCACATTTTTCTCTTCTCCAAAATTGGCTATTTGTGACAGAAAAGAGAATGCTTAATAGTGATGTATATTAAATGGATGAGTAATTTTATTACAGACCACCAATCTTATCAAAACAAAAGGTGAGATACCTTGAATATATAGATGAACAATCTGCTTTCAATAGAATATTAGAGCAGAGTATAAACCTTTTAGTATAATCATTGTAATATGGAGACGCAGTACCTAATCTGTAAACTAGATGCTCAGTTGAGTGGTTAGAGTTATATATTTGTGAGTTGTTTTATTGGAAAGTTAAATTTTAATCCTTAATATCCATTCTGGTTACCAGGAATGCAGAGTATAAACACTACCTTTTGAAAACATTTTTTTCCTTAATTTTAAGATTGGAATTAAAATGTTCTAATTTTTATAGAAGGATTTGGCAGATAGCTATCTAATCCCTACCTATACCTTTAGTGTACATCCAGTGTAATCTCACTTCTTAAAAAATTCATTGCTGCTTGTTGCTAGAAGTGGAAACCGAAAGATTGTGATATCTTTGTAGAAAACAGACAGACATGGAACAATACACAGGCAGATTATTAAAACCACATTTGTAGGACCAGTTCCTTTTATATTACAGTTTTTATTGGTTGAAATTCATTGGTATTGGCTTTTTAAAATATCATTTTTTGTCATATACCTGAAATCTGGGTAAAAAGCTACATTTGAAGTAATATATAGGAAATACTGCCATTTGTCCATCTAGGTCAATATTGTATCATTGAATTTCAATCAGGAATTTTACATAATGATTGTGTGAGATTGAGTCTGAGATTCAGTCTGAGATTACTTATGTATAAAGCAAGTAGAAATAATTTTTAATACAAGCATTTGCAGATTTAATTTTTGTAATAAAGTTATTGTAGATATATGTCGGGATGTCACTGTACTAGAAAGAGAATTTTAACAGCAGAGCTGGACTTTTTGCTGTTATTCAATCTATTTCAGTATAGAAAAATTAAATTGGCTGCTTTCAGTAAGCCATTTATCTATTCTCTCTCTTACAAACTTAAGGGGGGAAATATCTTAGTATACATATAAGATGAGGTATAACACTAAAACGTGTTTAGTTAAAGACCAGATCAGTTCTGTATGAATCCATTAAAGTTCTCTTGTTCTGATGTACATACTTCTCCAAATTAGTTTGTTTTCATTAGGGCCTTCTTACAAATAATATTTAAGGCTTACTTTTTTTTTCTTGCTTTATATTCTAATTTGTGGCCATATAAAGTGTAAAGCTCACCCTTCACCTTCTATTTATGTAATCTTTTCCCATTTTCATCTCTTTTCTGGATGATCCTGTAAATACAGAGTGCCAACCCTTTGTGGCTTTTTGATTTAAGGATTCTACAATACATGCATGTTACCTATTATGATTTACCTTAAAATGTTGTGATTTCCATTAGATGTTCTGAGTCATGCACAATACTTTTATGTTATTTCTAATTTTAGTTGCATTTCAGTTTCAGTGCAAAACGGTTCGATTCATCAAAAGGATGCAGTAAATGATGATGATTTTGAGCCATATCTGAGTAGCCAGACAAATCAGGCAAGTATTTATAAAATTATTACATGCTCTTGGTACTCTGTAATAAGTAATAAAATTAATTGCTTTAATTATCCAATAACAATAAAATATAACCTTTCAAATATTTCATATCCCATTTACTTATAAAACATTGCTGCCTTTGGAACATGCCAATGAGCTAACTTTATTTTTCCTTAAATTCTTTTGCTTAGGATCTAAATACGAAGGGTATACCTTGCAGTGGATATAGATGGGAAACGAGCTTAGCTAATACACATTTCTTGTAGTCATTTTCATTCATTTAATGCTCTAAGCAGAAGATGCATTTTTAAAGTTATACATTCTATTTTCAAAGAGCATAGTTAAATTAGATTTTTTAATGAAAAATAAAAACAATGGGGGGGGGAGGAGTTTGAAGCCTTGGTTAATCCTTGCCTGAATTATTAACCAGAGCTGTCTAGCTAGTCTTAATTAATCTCATGGGGTGCTTCTGTTATTTTCTTCTTGCTCTACAATGGTGGCTATTTAACAAAGGCCATAGGCAAAGTTAAGATAATGAACCAGGATTTGCATATGTATCTGTTTAGTTATTCTAGTTCAACCTTATTGTCTTAGAAGTTTCCCTGATTTTTTTTCTCAAACAGCTGCAAAGAATTAACTTACGGCCTTGTTTTTCCCTGAAAAACTCTTAATTTACTTCTACTGAGGTTCTGGATGTTTCAGTGTGGCAGAAGTCAAGGAAGTTTTTTTCATCCAGGTTTGCCTAAGGCAGAGTAGAAGCAAAACTGTGTGTATACAATAGAGAATTTGATAGCATTATCCTCTGGATGTCTTTTCCAACTGAATGGCCTTGCAACCTAGATAATTGTGATTGATTCACCATAGCTGTGATTGTCTCCACTGCCTTCTGTAACTTCCAGCTTGAGGTTGCAATTTGATTGCTTATTATTGCTACTTGAGTATCATACCAAGCAGTATGTATGCAATTATAAATATTTGACTTTTGACACTAAATAAGTGCCAATTTAAATGTTATTTAATAAGCATAGGATATTTAGATAATTCTGACAAACAGAATTAGAATTTTTATCTGCCAATAAATGTATGGGCTCTCTTTCAGTTGCAGCCAAGTTTTCTGTCATTAGTGTTTGTGTCCTACTTCATCAGGACTTAATACAGGTAGTCCTTACATTTGGGATTGGCAACTTCGTTGCTAAACGATATGGTTATTCAGTGAGATATCACATGATACCTCATGTCTTGCGACTTTACTGCCGGTATTTCTCTTGACTCTGGTTGTCAGAAGCCAGCTGTAAAGCCCCCAAATGGTGATCATATAATTGCTGCAATGGTGGTAAATAGCCACTGGTTGTGAAGAACCCAAATGATGCAGTGGTCAGTTGTAAAGTTACTTTTCAGTCTTGTATAAATCTATTGGACATAGTTTCTCCATTTTTAAAAGACCCTTGAAATCATACCTGGAATCTTGTGTAACAATGCTGATATCTCACAAGGGTTTGGTATAAGCATTTCAGACAATGTGGGAACTTTTTACATGTCTTGTTGCATGTTATTAAATTTTGGCTTAATGTTTTCCTGGTGAAAGTCATAGTTAAAAAGCTGAAAAACGTTGAAATAATAAACTATAATGTTGAGCTTTTTCAATGCAAAAAAGTTCTTTGTGATGTGTGCTTATGACAAGAGACAGTTATATGTATGTTTCTGCCAAGGGAGTAGGTGATTTGGGCATCACATTTGCACTGGAATACAAGATACATAAATTCAGTATGATAGTTTTTTAATATGTTTTGAGTGCTCCAATAAAATGGCTTTACATTTCATTCCCAATTAAACAAGAATATTCTAGGCCTGAAATAGTCCCCTCCATCCTGTGTGTAGGTGAGATCATTAATTATTTATACTTTAGGTCAATGTTTTAAGCAAATTTTTAGTGTATGCAAATCCCTGCCATATAAGGGTTCAAAAATATCCATGCATAACAAAAATATTGCCTTTCCCATTTTGTTTTTCTATAAATTGGTACATATTGAAAATAAAATAGGTAAAATAAACTATTGTGCTTGTTTTATTTTTTGTGCCATTGTACAATAAAAATATTTACGCTGAAGGAACAGAACAAAACAAGGTACCGTATTTTTCGGAGTATAAGATGCACCTTCCACCCTCCCCC
>JANHFK010001727.1:328006-343638 GCA_036250565.1 Sibynophis collaris
ATTTGATAAAAAATACTCAATATCCCTCTATGGTTCCAACATCTTAGTGTTTAAAAACTCCAATAGAGCCAATTATTAATAAGATTTAGTCAATCCCATAGTTATACCTCCAAATCCCCTAAATTTATAATTTTTAAAGTATTAATATTCTTTAATATTTTACAGCCTTTTGATTTTCCAATTATTTATCTTCCCAAGTAGTGCTCAACTTACAATAATTCATTTAAAGACAGTTCAAAGTTATAACAGCACTGAAATATATGACTTATAAATGGTCACAGCAGCCACAAGGGCGAAGTTAAGACACATTGGGTCTATCTGCATAGGATTATATTTTCCTCTCAATTACTTGGTGGTGGTGGTGGAAACTTTCTTTGATTGTTTACATATGCATGGGTAGTACATACATGTACTATAGTGGTGGATTCCACTTATCTTTGCTACTGGTTCACAACAGGAGCACTCATGCTGCTTCTGCGCATGCGCACAGCGTCCATGATGATGTCCGGGTGGGTGGGCGGAGCCTCCCACCACCGCTACTACTGATTCGCAGGATCTGGAGCGAACCAGTAGAAACCCACCACTGATGTACTACTTGCCAAGTTAAGACACATTGGGTCTATCATGCATTGGATTATATTTTCTTCTGAATTACTTGGTGGTGATGGAAACTTTCTTTGTGTCTGAGTCGATTGTTTATGTATGTATGGGTAGCACATATAAAGGAGATCAAATACTATATCTGTTTCTTTTTGCCTATCAGTAAGAAGATCTTTCTTATTGCACGCTCCATACACAAGTGTACTAGAAATAGGCAAATAGACACATATACATATACATACACACTATATGGAGTGGAGGTAGAGAGAAAGATATTTGGATCCTCTTCATTATGTTTTGGAAATCATTTGAGTAAAAAAGAATTTAACTGATTCAAAATCAGTTTTGAGGAAGACCTATGATTTGTCTTGAATTTTGACTAAAATATAAAGCTGCTTAAGTGGGATCAATCAGAATGACAGCTGAAATCTAAGTAAACTTTTTAGTGCGGTCATTGAAATGTACACTTTCTATCCATCTTTTAAGGGCTAAAAAGAGATATGTTTATTGTCAGTAATTAGAAGTGAAGTGATTACCATTTCAAGATACTTTTATACTTCTGAGTCAATTGGAAATTCATTTTAGAATGGCATTCTGGAATTCCTGAAGATGTGTGTTTTCTATGAAATACTGCCCTGCCTGAGGGTTGTAAACAACCATCTACATCTTCAAAATGTTTGAGCTTCTAAATTTCCTACTGCCGATGGTCCTTTACAATCATAATGGGATATTAATTGTGTGGGCAATGAATGAAACAGTTTGGAATAATTTAGAAAAGCATCATTAGCTGTGTAAGATAGATGGCCATGTCAGGCCCAGCAAACTCCTTGAAAACAGTATCTGTTAAACCGGGACTTACTGTGAACCACTGCTTGCAGTTAGCTTGAAACTCAAATCCAGTTGCTCAGTTCAAGAGCAAAGTACTGCATTGCAGCTTTCTGTCTGCTTTGTAGAAATTGTTGTTGGCACTGACCATCCAGAGTGGCTTCGGACTAGCAAGCTGTTTTCAGCTTCATCATGCAGTTCTATTATCAACTCTTTTTAAAACAATAAATGAATATATATATATCAACAACTTCCTTTTGGAAATGAAAACTATCAGATGGCTCATGTGTTGAATTCCTATTGTCCTCAGATCTCCCAATTGGGTAGTATTTACTCTTTACATAAGTGTAATGCTTTCTGACATATATGTTTCTTAATTTGAAAAATTGCTTACCCCTAGCCTTTAGTTTTGGACTCCACTGAGGCTTTATACAGAGTTTGAGAGGAAGGAATGGAAGTATATGTTGGAATTGTTTGGCTAAAGGGTGTCGTTGAGATTCACTTGACTATAATATTCTGAGAAGATGAGAATGTGTTAAAGGAAGTCATGAACATTTGATATATAATCTTGAAAAATGTTTGATACTTCACTGTTAGGCAACCATGGAGACATTTGTTGTGTGTTTTTCTAAGTTGTAGTACAAAATAAAAAGAGAAATTTGCAGCAAAATATCATTCCTTTCTATATAACTATGTGCTTTTCTTTTTTATTATATATTTTGTGCTTTTACTAGTTTTATTGTAATCTACCCAGAGTTACACAAAAGTGAGATGGACAGCTATATAAATTGAGTCAGCAAATAAACAACACCCATTCATCCAGCCAACCAGCCATCATACATTCTTCAAGAACATTTTTCAATCTCAGTATTAGGCAATTACTATCAACATATGGACAGTTGAGAATGAAACTTTGATAACACATTGGCTCCAACTCTCAACCCTTTGAATGATAAAGATCCATATTAAAAGTGCCATGGGCCACTAAGAATAGAATAATCTCTATATTAGCAGTTTCGCCATGTCTTCTGTACATATGGAGCACTGCAGCTGCAATCAACTGGTCACTGTGGCTACATTCTTATCTGCAATATAGTTTCTAATCTGCAGTTGAGTTAGAATCTTTTGCCAAGAGGACAATTGAATTCAGGGGTCAATGTTTAGGGATTATGATTTGCTTCTGTGCCTGAGTATGAAGCTTGATGTTTGTGTGAGCTCAAGTTTGTATTTTAAATCTAACACGGAATCTATTTAAAAAATCTTCAATGGTTTCGTCCTAAAGATCAGGCATTTTTAAAAAGATGATACCTAACTATATTATTTACAGATGTTAACATTGTTTTAATTAACCAAATTGTCTGCAGGTTTGACAGGAAATCATTTTGACAATGATTTTATACATTGTTGTTCTAACACGGAATCTATTTAAAAGATCTTCAGTGGTTCCAGTTATAATAACTACAGTTATTCTCATTTACTATATATTCGGATAATATTGGCAGGTTCAATATTTTCCTTGCAAACCTGATCTAAAGAGAATGTGAATCTTAATATTCCAAGAAATGGGGCTGTAGTGGAAATACTCTCTTCTGGACAGTTAATTATCTGAAGATTCAAGTAAGTCAAGGAACACACAAAGTTGCTTTATGGTCTGTCAGCCTTTGTCCATCTGGCCCAATATTTTTCATTCAGTTTCTCCCTGTTGATTAGGAATTAGTAGCCTGCACAGTTAAATATTAGTCATAACTTGTAAAAAGGTAATTCTTAGGCTACATCTGCCTTGATATAGTTCTTCTAGAGCAGGGGTGTCAAACTCGATTTCACTGAGGGCCGCATAAGGATTGTGTTTGACCTTGGAGGGTTGGGGTAGGTGTGGCCTGGGTGGGCATGGCCAGCTTGATGTCACTGGTTTCAGGATTGCATGTGGTGGCCCAAGTGCTCTACCAGTGAGAACAGGCTCCCAATCTCCATTGATGGCTGGGACGTCCTCCTGCAACCCTCTGCCAGTGAAAAAGGAGCTCTGGAGGGCTGTGTGCTGTCCTCTGAGCTCTGTTTTCACCGGCAGAGGGTTGCAGAAGGCCATCGCAGCTGAAAACAGAGATTGGGAGCCCATTTTCGCTGGCAGAGTCACTGCGTGATGGTCCTTTGTTGTATCCATGGCAGCCGCACAAGTAGATCTAAACACCCCATGGCTGTATCTGGCCATGGGGGCATTGGGTTTGACACCACTATTCTAGGGAAACCCTAAGTTTCTTATAGTGATGGGCAAAAAAGTGCCTGACCACTTTCAAGTTGCTACACTTTTCTTTCAGTTGTAGAATAAAGACAGACAGAAATACATATTCTGTAATCTTCTGGTGAGGATTTTTAAAAACGTGAATGGAAGATTTATTAATTAATTGATTGATTGATGTCAATTGATGCAGAAGTAAGTCAAAAAAGGCTTTGATGCAGACTGAATTGGGCTACTTCCAGAGGATCTGACCACAATAATTTGTCAATTTCCCCACAGCTCTAGCTTCGATCTCTCTGATTATGGGTCATTTAGTATTTAAGATAATAGCAACACTAAACTGTTCAACATTCTTACAAAACCACCAATGAGAGAGTTGTGGTTTGTCTGATGATTTAGCATATTTTTCTAGGATAAGAAGAAGCCTGCACAAGCCTAATGTGCTCCTTATTTTGTTTTCTGAAGGTTTTCCTCAGTCTTCTGCATGAATTTGCCAATTACTTATACAGCACTGAGCATTTGCATTCCAATAGCTTTAATTAAGTCATCTGTTCATATTACCAATTTGTTAACATTAGAAAGGCAAGGTTTTGCTGATGTAGAGGCTGGTATGCTGAGCAACATGGTAATTAGTGGATACTCTAAGGTCACAGGGAAACAATGCAACAGATCTATAGATTTCCAATAGTTAGTATTCTATGGTGACCCTCAAGACAGCTACATTTATAAAAATGCGGGTACTAGCTTTATACATTGAAAGAATTTGGAGCATTGACATGGGGAGGAGAATGGCTTCTACAGTATGTATTTAATCAAGATCATATTCAGAGGAATATTTTCCTTTGAGTCCTTGACTTACAATAGCAATAATTTAGACTTATATACTGCTTCATAGTGCTTTGTAGCCCTCTCTAAGCGGTTTACAGAATCAGCATATTGCTCTCAATAATCTGGGTCCTCATTTTACCAACCTTGGAAGGATGCAATTGAGCCCAAAATTTCTGTTGTTAAGTGAGACAGTTGTTATCACCTTTCTTGCCAGAGTTATTAAGTGAATCAGTGAAGTTGTTAAGTTGGTTGTTAAGTGAATCTGGCTTCCCCATTAAATTTTCTTATCATAAAATATGATCACATGATCCTGGGATACTACACTTGTTATAGATATAAGCCAAGAGTCTGAATTTGTATCATGTGACAATAGGGATGCTGCAATGGTCATAAGTGTGAAATGGTCATAAGTCACTTTTTCAGTACCATTGGAACTTTGAACAGGTATTAAATAAACTGTTGTAAATCAAGGACTACCTGTCCTTGTATATTAATCTTTTAGCTAATGAATTCTTGGCTGAGTCAGTCAGTATATTGTTAATTTACATATTATTTCATTTCCAAGTTATGAAAAGGCTCTTAGATACTTATATTTACCTAGAGTTCAGTTTACTTGGAAGGTGATCACTTGAAAGTAAGGACAATTCTATGCCATGAACTTTGCTTTACTGGCATATATACACTGAGCACCTATGTTTTTAATCTAAAATAGTTTTAAAGACTAACTTTTTTTCTTCTTCTTCTTTCCATACTTCAGTCACCTCCTTGCCTTGATTAACCGACTGAAGGAGAAAAGATGACAGAACTCAGTCCATCAGTTATGTCTCTAGACTCATCCTGGTTCCCATTAAAGCGCATAGGCAGAATTCTACTGGCTAGCTCATGTCTAATTCTTATGTCTCCCTGCACAGGAGGGAATTTAAGGGGAAATATCCTCTATTGGCATTTTTTAAATTATTGCTGTTATGCAAATAAAAAACCAACAACAACAAGGCATAAATGGTTAGAAGCAGTTCTCCCATCTCTGACTGTAGCAGTCACAGTTCAGATTAGGCCATTATCTGCCTATAGTTGACAAAAAAATATAATGTATAATTTAGTTTCCATTCCTATTAAACCAGGACATTTGAAATATGGTTCAACACATACAGTATCTAGCTGTCATCCAAAATAGCCAGTCAGTTCCCAATTATTACAGAATTAGAAAATAACAGAATTGGAAGGGATCTCGGCGGTCTTCTAGTCTAAACCCTGCTCACTTAATGACAGTATATTCATTAAATGGTCATATGATGATCATTATATGATTAGTTTAACAACCACAGCAAAAAAGTTCATAAAATTGAGTGCAACTCACTTACAATCACATCACTTAACAACAGACATTCCAGTTCCAATTATGATTGTAAGTCAAGGACTATCTATAGCTATAACTAATTGAATGGTGGGTTGATCTACTGGAAATAAACTTCATGATGGATCATAAACTTCATGATGAATCAGGGACAGAATAGGTTACAAACACCCATTCCATCCTGGATCAGTAATTCAGATTATCTCAGATTTAGACTTCTCAATTTGGAGCATTTGCTAAAAGCAGGATATTTTTAGGGCTTGGCTTCATTTGCAGTTTGACAGCAATTGATTCAGAATGTGTTATAAAAAGGTAGCTGCCTTCAATTAAATACGTTAAGCTGGTATTTAATGCTGGCATCCTACTTGTGGGAAAGCTTTGATCAAGAGAATATCTCTACCAAGAGAAGAAGCAATTTTTGCAGATTCTTCTGTTTCTGTAATAATTTCTTACGCCATGATAACAGTATTGCAGACAGTTGGAGAAACTAAGAAGAGGAAGAGAAGAGTAAATCACAGAACACTGCATCATCTTTATACAGCCTTCCTCAGACCCTCTGCACCAGGCCTCCCCAAACCAGTGGTGGGTTCCACTTATCTTCACTACTGGTTTGGAACTGGGAGCGTGAATGTGTGTGCACTCGTTTTGCTTGCATGCGGCCCTTCTGCACATACACAGAACGTCTGTGATGATGTCTGGGTGGGTGGGTGGAGCCTCCCGCCACCGCAACTACCGGTTCACCAGGACCGGGGAGAACCAGAAGAAACCCACCACTGCCCCAGACATTTGTGTACCCTGCCCAAGCCTCGCTGAGCTTGTGTCACACCTTCCCCACCTTCTTTGGGTTGATATTGTAACTTTGTTTCTGCATACTTGTTAATGGTTTGTTAATGGTTTGATTGCTAAACTATTGACATGTTAAACAAACTGCAGCTTAATTCAAACAAAAATGTGATTTCTGACTGTTAAAGGGGAAGAAAAAAAAGAAAATCAAGGAATAGTAACTGAGATTGGCAGTCATGGGTTCATACTTGAACTAATTAATATGAGCTCAGGCTAATGAACAAGCTACATCCATTCCTGAAGACATTGGAACTATCCAGGCAACCTACCATAGAGTATTTTGAGTGGACAGTAAGATACTTTAAACGTGTTTTCCTTTCAAAGTGGGGCCTTCAGCAAGCCTCCCAAATAATAGCTTTGCTATTGACTAGAATGAATAGTAGAGGATGTTAAGTCTTGTTAACATGGTTCCACTTATAGCATTCCTGGTTCTGAAGACAATTTAAAATAGTTGTGGCCTATATAGCCTCTATCATTTGAAAGCTTATGGGCTGAAAGAGCAGATTCTCCTCTACTTGTCTGCCCAGGTTCTTGGTTTGAGGCTCCTCACATCTGATATTAATACAAGACAAGGTCTTCTCAGTGACTGCACCAGAAATGGATAATTTCTTGATAAGAAATTCTTAATCTATTACCAGGTTTTTTAAAAAAGATTTTGCTTAAGCTGGATAACAATTGGTTTTTTTCTGAGCCAAGAGGATGTGGTTTCATTACTGAATTTTAAATTATATTTTAATAGTGTCTTCAATTTGTTGGGACTTTTATTTTACCTTTTTTATTATTAGTCATACTTGAGTGCTACTCTTTAGAAAGAAGTGCGATGGTATAAAATAAACAAGGAACCCTTTCATTAAAGAGTTTTAAACAATAAAAGCAGACAGTCTAGTGTCAATAGAAAAAGGAACAGCCACGTCTCAGGGGTTTGAACATTATAGCGATTTCGAATGATCACTATAAAACTCAGATTCTAACTGCATTATCAACAGGCTGACACAAGGGGGAGACTCCAGAATGCTATCTGTTTAGAAACTAGACTTATTTCGGCTTCTTTATAAACAAACCAGGGGAGTCATACATTGGATCACCAATAAGAAATATCCTTCACAAAAAGGTGCATGCTGTGGAAAAGGAAGGGAGGGAGGGAGGGCTTGGCACTTTGCAGATTTGTTGGGAGTTGACTTCATCATGTGGGCTGAAAATTATAGGAGTTTAAATTTCAACAATTCTAGAGGATGTCAAGTGGAGAGAGAATGGCATGGTGATATTAAATGATATTTTGTGTTTGCCCTAGAAGAGCCCAGAATGCTTACAATTAATAAAGATTTTTTAAATAGTCCCTATATTTACAGGATTGGAGATTCATCCCCTCTGAGCATTGTGGTGAGTCAGGATTGTGGTGACGTAGATAGTTGATGGGTGTGAGTCACAAAGGGATTTCTTTCATTAGGCAAATTTTGTTTCCTTTCCCCCTCAACCCCCAGAGTTGCTTAGTTAGTTATCAGTAAGGGAAAACTACATATTAGCGATGTCTAGCAGATATTGATGGCCTGAAAAGACAAAAGACAGAAGTAATTATTTGGTTGGGACTTCAGTAGAAAAATTTATTACCATACAACTTGCAAGAATAAATACGGTAGGAAGAGCTAGCTTCTTTTCCAAGTGATAATTAAAAAATGTGGGTTAATCACAGAACACTCCTTTCCTGACAACATTAAAACCTGAGGTCACAATTTTAAACTAAATGAGTAAGATTCTATTTCTCAGGTTGACCATTTTGTTTCACACGGTATATATTTCCCATCCTGCATTTCCCATCTTGCAACTCCAAGCACTCGTAGCTGCTTTTTTCTAGGTTTTTTGGGGGAGGGGGATAGGTGGTGGGACTTCCATCATAATATATAGTCCTTGGATTCCTTGCAATTTTCTATCTAAGCACTGACACTGCTTAGCTTTCAAGATCAGCCAAGACCAATTACAGTAGAACCGCTGATCACGAACACTTCTGGCCATGACCAAATCGGGTTCCGACCAAAAAATTCACAATTTTTTTCCCTGTGGCTGATTTCCCTTTCTGCGCCATTTTTTTTGTGAGTGCCAAATTCCCAAAATTAGGTTCAGGTCACGACGAAATCAGTTTGCAACTAACGTTATGGAACGAATTATGGTTCACACCAGAGATTCTACTGTATATCTCACTGCCTACCATTAGCTATATTATTATGCAATTATTATAATATACTGTATGGCCTATATGGCCCATGTAGCTTGAGGCAGCAATTTCCTTGTTCACACATTTTGGACAAGTGCAGTAAAATATCTGGAATAACTAGATAACTTACTTTTGAATGTACTGGTATCAGAATCAATAGAGTTTTGCGATGGCTTACTTTTAAATGTAGCTATTTATTTATCAGATTTTTATAGTAGCTCAGTTGCGTTTGGCTTAATTATCTCCATAATTGCCTCCAAGAGGTGGTTCTAGGCAGCAATGTGTTGTTGTATGGAATTGATGGAATTGTCAGAATGAAAAAAGCAGCACTGAGGCATTGAGTTACAAACTCCATCTCTTTGGACATGAGTTGTTCATGGAACTTGCATCATGAAGCTTCAAGTTTCCTTCCACAGTCACACCTCCCTTGTCCATGTATGCATACCACTACATCCACATATCATTTTTTCCTTACTATTTTTAAAAGACCTTCTAACCTAGATATTTGGATATTTATTGAGAATTTATAAATTAAATGGGGATGCGGTGGTGCAGAGACTTAATGATGCTGATGTGCAAGCAATTGCCAGGACTTTAGTGGTTCGAGTGCAGCTCTGCAGGACAGGGTGAGCTCCCATGTCTTGCATCTAGCTCCTGCCTACCTAGCAATTGGAAAGCATTGTTTGCGAGTAGATAAATAGGTACCACTATTTCAGTGGTGGGAAACTACTGGCTGCGTTCTACGTGGAGAGCTGGAACCAGTGCTGCATCTGTCCAGATGCGATTGGTGGAGGAATGGTGGAGGAAAGTCCTGCATGAGCCAACTTTGAAGTAAGTTTGCCTCTTGTGGTACACCAGTGCAACAAATAGACAAGTGACTTTTGGCTTCTAAGACTTCTGCTCTGGGCATAACATTGTAGCCTCCCTGGCCTTGTATGCCATGAGCATATTATAAATAAATATAAATTAAATATTTTGCCTATGTTGCAAATTTCAGGTATGTTCTGTGAGACATGGGCATCCTTTATAAACGCACATTTTTCATGAGATTATATTCCGGTTTGTTTGTTTAGACAGTTGAATAGTAAAATAAATTAGTGTTTACAACTTTTTGCTTTTCTTGACAGGTAGAGATAAATGATTCTCTGCTTCAACATCTTTGTATCAAGGTACTCCCGCACCAGTTCGTGTTTTTTGTTTCTCCTTGTGGCAGAGAGACATTGTGAGGAAATGCTGGTGATCCATTATTTGTATTTGAATAGAAAATCCAATTTAGCCCATTAGAGTGGGGAATTTTTCACCATAATTGCTCAATGAAGCATTAATTTGTCATTGAGTTGCAACAGCACTTGGTTTTCTCAGAGGTTCTCTCTCAAGCCCTGTTCAGGCATTTATTAAATGGAGAATAAATATACTGGATAAGGGGAGGAAAAAGAGTGTCGCATTTACTGATTCAATCTGTGATTGTCAAGTCTTTAAAGCCATAAGACCTTTAAAGCCATAAGGCCTTTAAAGTCATAAGGCCTTTAAAGGCTTTAAGGTATGGACTTTAAAGGTCCATAAGGCCTATAAATATGAAACTCTAAACATAGGGAGATTCTTGGGGGTACATTTCCTCTAAAGCAGGCGTAGGGAATGATGGCCCTTTTATGGCTTGTGACTTCAACTTCCAGAATTCCTGAGCCAGCATCATTCCCCATTTGTGCTCTAGAACAGGGGTCACCAACCTTTTGGACCTCAGGGACCACTAAATTCATAATTTTAAATCCCGCGGACCACTATTATGTTTTTTTTTAAAAAAAAAGATAAATAGTATTTAGTGCAATATAAAAAATGCAAATAATTTTTCTGTGGACCACCCAAATTTTCTCATGGACCACCAGTGGTCCACGGACCACCGGTTGGTGACCACTGCTCTAGAAGATAGGTGCCCCTCTGAAGCTTTTGAATATTTCCATTCTCTCATTATATCACTCTGCCTTTTATTGGGATGTGCAAACATATCACCAAAATGGGTGGAGTTAATTTCTTAGGCAATGTTGAAGCTTTGTGTAGGGAAGGTTTAAGAGGCAAGTTGGGTGCATGGGGCTTTAATTGAATGCACTATTGAATGCACCATTTTCTCCTTTATTATAAACAAATAATGTTGAAAATCAGAAACTCTTGGCTGAATAAGTTCTGTAAAATGGGAGCAGGAGATGGACATGTGACCCATAGCCATCACTTCCCCATCTTGCCTTTCATTCTCTGTAACAAGGAAGGAAGGAAGGAAGGAAGGAAGGAAGGAAGGCTGTTCATGTGATTTTAAAGAAGGATAGAACAACAACAATGTTGTAACTGGTTTAGTATTTTACGAGTTGGAGCCCCAGAATCTCATGAGAAAATTGCCGATTATTGATAAAACTGAGAAATTATAATGCAGTTTAAAACAAGTGATAATATTTAATTCAAATATTTGGCCTTTTTTATTTGGACAAAAATAAAAGTACCCCAATCAAAACCTTTTTTGAAATGTGTTTTAAGAGAGCTGTTTTAATTTAATTAATGAAAAAAAAATCTTTAGGTTAATTGCCTCACATTAATGTGAGGATTTTATGCATGCAGGCATCTTTTACTTATATCTCAACGGTTTGATCTACACAATTCAAAAAGAGATAATAAAGAAATGTTACATCACGTGCAGAATAATAATTAGAGATTTTAGCATGTTTTTTCCTAGACTGTGCACCACCATAAACATATTTGACATTATGGCCACAAAAGTATTTTAGAACTCTCTGAAATCTGCCTTATTTTCCTAATCGTTAAAAAAACCCAAAAGGAAATAAAAAAACCACTATAGGACATTAATCTAGACAATTCTATCTACTTCAGGAAATGCAAGCAGTGAAATGATACTAGAGGAAAATCTGGTCCTAAGTATTTTAATTTACAGTTTAAATATATGATGTTCTAAACATCTTGAATATTTTATTTTTATAGAGGTTTTCCCCTCTTAACGTTCTTTGGTCAAGTTAATTTTATGTCTGAAGGAGAAAGCTATTAGCAAAGGGTCTTCTGATTAGCTTTGCAGTGTAAATTTTTCCTCTTCCATGTGTGAGTGGATCCTGGTCAGCTCAAGTAGCCATAGTGGACAATGGACAGAGGTGGGGTCCTTGGGGTGGGGGTGTCAAAAAAAATCAAGACCCACCAATGTTATTGTTCTGTGAACTACAGATGAAAAATAGCATCAGGAAATTATTAGTCTACGTATACGCTGTCTATTTCTTCTGAATAAATAGGAAAGCAAAGATGTGATGATAATTTCTGGTAGCAAACATAATAATGGCATTCATAATAATGATGCCATAGAACGTAATGGACCTTGAAGATCATTTTATCCAAGCCCTTGCGGTGTGCAGGAATCCATTACTCTAGCATCCCTGACAGATGGCCATTCAGCCTCTCCAGAGTGTATCACCTCCTGAAGATGTAACATTACAGAATAGCTCTGACCAATAGGAACCTTTATTTGTGCAACTGGACACTAGTTCTTTGTAGTTTATCCTACAGTATTTCTTGTCCTGCCTTTTGCATCAATTTTAACTGTCTTTACATCATAACTGTCTTTTACACCATAATCTTTTAGATACCTGAAAACATCTCCCATATCTCTCTGCCTTAATTATTATTCATACTTCCTCCCTTCCCTTATTTATCATCTTGATAGTTCTCCTCTGGGCATGTGTGGGTTAGCAAATGTTCTTCCTAAATTGTGATACCTAGAAAGGTAAAAGAATATTTTAGGTATAACCAAGGCACAGAGAAGGGAATGATAGCACTTCCTGATTTTTGCACTACGATTCTCTTGATTCAGCCTAGGATTGTATTGCTTTTTTTAGTAAATGTATCGTCCTTTGTCTCTTTCTGATCCTTCGAGACATAGAGATCCTTCACCCTGTCCCCCTCCCACACCAACTTATTACTGCCTAGTATGATTCTCCCATTCCCTGCTCATTCTTTCGATTTTTCCTATGAAAATGTAGGAACTTGCATTTATTTATTTATTGTCCACCCAATTCACAAAAATATAATCAATACAATAACAAGGCAGCAGTAATGATAACAAATAGCAACATCAGAACATAACCACATAAACAGCATGTCCCAGGACAAACACACCTAATGTCAATGACCCAAATGTCCTAGACAAACTCCAAGTCTTGAACCTTTTTTCAAGGCTGAAAGGGTTGGAACCAGTCAAATGTTTTGGGGAGCTCCTTCCACAGAAGAGGCACTGTTGAAATTAATCTTGAATAATTTCTGCCCATTCTTGTAGCTTGTCGAGATTCCCTTGGATCTGATGGCATCCTCTAAAGTGTTAGCCGCACCCACTACTTTTATAATATCTGAAAATTAAATAATCATATTTTATAGACCTCATCAAATCATTTATTAAACAGTTAAACAATACAGGCCTAGAGTGTAACCAGGCCATATGCAAATTTTAGCAACAATCTTTTATTTGCTTTTATAGAAATCTGATTACTTGTTTTTAAAATGTGAAGGAAAAATGTGGAATATTTTTAGAAGCCTTATGTGAGGGGATAAAGGAGCAAAGCTGAAAGTTATATAGAATAAAACGTAATGATTTTTCTCTCTCACCTCAAACATTTTTAGTCTTAACATGTATTTAATGTTAACGTATTGATCAAAAATCAGTGGTGAAAAGAAAAGGCTAAGCACCTCTTAACCATTATTATAGATTATATGCTTTATCAAACTGTAGCATTGCTATCTAACTTTGATTTTTTCATCTAAAAAAAACAAAAAATCAAATAGGGCATAATTTGTTTTGCTTTCAATATCATTGAGAAAGAAATGCAAGAGGCCAAGAGAGCAGGTCTATTTGCATTATCATAAAGCTGAATGAATATTCATGTTGCAACCTGTCTTAAAAGAAAAAAATATACAATGATGTATTTGCTTTGCATTAATTGATTATTACATATTTGTGTTAAGTCTTATTTCTCTTCTTGGTATTTTGTCTTTTTTATTCCGTTTTGTTATGATTTATGGCCAAAATAATACACTGTAAATAAAATGGATATTAAAAGATGTCAGAAGTCATACATCAATCTTTCATGTTTAGTTAGTTTTGTTATAGAAAATCCAAAATCTCCATATAATAAGGAAACTGACTAATCTTGATCCAGTTCCTACTCTGGAATATTTTAGAAAAAAGTAGGGCTAACTAGAAAGAAATCCATCTTATAAAAATGATTATGTGGAATTCCACTGCACTGCATTGCACTGCACTGCATTGCACACCACACCATTCCATTCCATTCCATTCCATTTTCAATTATATTATATGATTTATCTGCCAGCCTAAGCTTGTCAGATTTACATACAGTTATTTATGTAACTGTACTAGAAGACCTCCAAGGTCCCTTCCAACTCTGTTATTCTAAGATGTTGTATTAGGAAAACTAGTTTGATCTAGTAGTTAAGGCACCAGGCTAGAAATCAGGAGACTGTGAATTCTAGTCTCATTTTAGGCATAAAACCCATCTAGGTAACTTTGGGCCAGTCACTCTCTCTCATCCTACAACGTGAGTGATAAATTGGTTGGTCAATTCCTGTGGCAACCAATGGATCAATACTAGGTTGATCAAAAACAAAAAAAGGCAAACCCTGCATTTGTGTGAAAACATTAGGAGAAAAAAATGTATTTATATTATACTTTCCCAGTATAATATAAATATAAATTTCCCACTGAAATTTTTCACTCATGGAAATAAGTGGCTTGGCTTCCAACTTAAAAAAGTCCAGAACCAGATTTTGGTCAAGGCCTGTTTAATTTGGTTTAAAAGATGGTTCTATTGTGTTTATCCATAAAATACATTCTAACTGTCATTCCAATGTTTCTTCTAGTTTCATCCCTTTTTTTAAAGACTCTGTGGCACAAAATACAAGTGCTGCTGCTATCTGATGCTGCTATTGTCAGAAGTCCCTAGTTATGGCTCCCATAGAAATTTCAGAAGAAACAGCTGTGTTTTCCATCCAGAATATATATGGGGAGACCAACGCATCAGGGCTCCCGTCCTTCCAATGTTTTGTTGATCATGCAAAGACCCCAGTTGGCCAATCCATCAGGGGCAAAAAAGAGGGAAATTGGCAGTGGGAAAATAGTGAAACTTATGAGTTCAGAAGGCTGTGTTAATTGTTTGGGGAAGGGGAAGAGAATTCATGTGCAAACTCTGGCTGCTGGGGTAATTAGATAGGTTCAGCAGCCTTTATGAGAGGCTTACATTTCCTGATTAATGTCCCACTTGTGCACAGATGTGATTTAGCCTGCTGCTGAATAAACACAACATGGGGAAGGCAAGGTGATAACTACCCAGCTCAGCGAAATGCAGGAACCTATAAATATGCCAGTGGGTCAATAGAAGTGATTTCATTCTTCCTTTACGGGATTGCTGATGAAGTCTGACAAGGCAGCTCTACTTCATTAATGCATCACAATGGCAAATAAAGCCTGAAAAAGGGTGGGGGGAAAGAAGGGGAGAAGGTGTGTGTGTGTGTGTGTGTGTGTGTGTGTGTGTGTGTGTGTGTGTGTTTTGGGTTTTGGCTGAAACAAAACTTTAAGCAATGGTGGAGTGGTTTTAAGGGACAAATAAGGCAAAGAGCCGAGGTGGCGCAGCGGTCTAAAGCACCCTGCTATTAACACCAGATGCCTGCAATTATTGCAGGCTCGA
>JANHFK010001727.1:400400-411564 GCA_036250565.1 Sibynophis collaris
CCATTAAACCTTTAATATTATTAATGCCATAGAGAGTGCCTTAAAGATCTTACATACAGTACAATGTAGCCATTTCATGGGCTTCCCATGAAGTTATGTTCTCAAAATCTGTTGACAAAACCAGGTTTTAAGGGATTTCTGGAAGCCAGTTGGACTAATCTCATCTTGGGTGGGATGATGTTCCATATAATGGGCACCATGACAGAAGGCTAACCTCCCGTTTTACATCAGATGGAACTTTTATTAGATGGAACCCATAACACACCTCTCATGATGCACCTCTAAGAAATGGCAAAGTTCTAAGTGCATCGTCTTAAGAATCCTCACAGCAATCATATAATCCAGTATTACTATCTTTATTTTATAAATGGGAGTTTGAAATTTAAACAATGCAGCTTGCCTAAGACCATGCTGATTGATTCATAGCAATTGTTAGATTCATAACAGTGGTTTATAGTCCATTGCTTTAACCATTATGCCTGGTTACCGTTCGAAGTATTTCAAGACAAGCTAGAATTTCAGCCATTTCCAGAAAATACATCAATTGCCTTGTGTGATACAGAAGCTAGCATCTACTTAATGAACCATGAGAGAATCTGAATGGAGCTGATGACTGCATTGGAAGATCTATGTATTAATTTATAGTGTTTGCATTTTAATGACAATTCTGATAGAATGATGCTTCAGCTGTACTTCTCTATTGTCTTTGGAATGCTCTTCCTTGCATTCATACAATAAGCAGACTGTATTATAACACAGTTTCCAGCTTAATCATGTAGGCAGTAAAATACTTTAAAAAGTGTTTGGTATCTAGGGGCAACATATGTTAATTCTGAATCTGGACCTTGCATTAATAGTATCACTAATTGGCAAATCTGTTTTCTTCACCGAAGGCCCAGCTGTTAGATGCTTCCAAAAGAATGGTATATGGCCATGAAATGTGAATTTAAGTTGTAGGGATGATCATAGATCATCATCACCTCTCAGTTAATTCATACATCATTACTTACCTGATTTAAATATATAAATAGTAGTACAGAGTTGTCATAAAGTTTTTAACCTGTGAACGGGATTGTTATTCAATGCCCTACCCAATTCAGTCTCATTTGAATAAAATTCTGCATACATACATTCCTTTTTAATGTAAATTTGTTGTTGAAAAGTATATGTCTGCCTTTTCCAGTTCTCATTGTTTCAGGAAGAATATTCTATGTAACTATCTCTACCACTGCATCATTTTAATAGTGACCTTGGTATGAAAGAAGGACAGCTACTACTGATGATATGGAGATAAGTCGAAACTTGATATTTCTCACTGGAGAAAGTTTCCTTCCTTCCTTCCTTCCTTCCTTCCTTCCTTCCTTCCTTCCTCGCTCGCTCGCTCGCTTGCTTGCTTGCTTGCTTGCTTGCTTGCTTGCTTGCTTGCTTGCTTGCTTGCTTGCTTGCTTGCTTCCTTCCTTCCTTCCTCCAATATACCGTAGGTGTCCATGGAATCTCCTCTGTTATATTAAATTACATTTTGACTAATTATGCCATTTTGCTTCTCCTGATCTCTGCAGCGGTTAATTTTCATCTCTAGCTATGGCATCCTTTTTTTCATATTCAGATACTTAAGTGAATGTGTGAAAAAATGCAGAGTTTTCTATGGATGCTGTGTTCCTCAAAACATGAATTGTATTAACAAACAGTATTTAAAACTGAAGTTAACTTATCATATTCTGCTGTGAAACATCAATGGAGACTGTCAGAATCTATCAACTGGACCAAAGAGGAGAAATGAATGCATGGGCTGTAGTTGCAGTATCACAACTGCATGAACATTGGGCTTGCAAATGTCAAGAGATTCACTTCATTTCATCATGGTTCCATCCTCCAACTACAGGTTCAGTCTCACAGCATCGGCTCCATCTTGTTATGTAGTTGAGAAACTGTAGCCATAAAAAGAAATAGATTAAGGTACAGTTTTTGTTTTACAGCGCTGCATGGAAAAACAGTTGCTGCTCATAACAGCTCGGTGGTTGGTTGATTTAAAACAGGAGGACAGCTTCGAAAGACATGCAGACTGTTCAGCAAAGAGGATATTCTTATCTTTAAGCCTCTCTGACTGGCTGTGTTTAATCGTGCTGAGCAGGCCAAATTAGGCTGCAGTGTTCGGGTGTTGCAGAAATATTTAGAAATGGCTCTTCCTTCCCTCCTTGCATTGCACATTGGTTTTCTGAAATAAAACAGGAAAACATGATGTTTAGATTTAAACACATTGTTTAGTTACTAGTTTATCTTAAAACAAAATAAACAAACAAAACAATGCTTTTAGAATCTTTTCATATTTTGGGGAGGGACAATATTTAGGAAATGATAGCTTTTCAAAAAATAAATGAATGAACCAAAGGAAGAGGAGCACAAGAGACTAGCAACCCAAAGTCTCAGTGGTTGCACCACCCTGTTCTGTGTTCTTTGCATTGAAAAGACCAAATTTTGCTTCAAAATGCACCCCTTAGTAACAATCTATTGTTATTTGAAGCAGTCTAAATCATTAATACACTTTATGTCATTGGCACTACTGATACGATTTATATATATATTTTCATGATTACGCATTTACATCATTTGGATCAGTTTACATCAATTAGCATAACTATGTAATTGTGCAAATGATGTAAATTACATCAATGATTAAATCCAGCTTTAACAGACATTTTGATTTAACAGATATCTCTTTTCCCCATTTGATTTATTAAACCACAACTTTATTATTAGAGAAGAATTAAGAGGCACATGATAGAAAGGGACACAATGGCTGTTTCTACTGCCTCAGTTCACATTTTTGTTAGGCAACAGTATCTCAAATGCAGAGCAAATGCAGATAATGAATAAAATGACATCATAATTATTATGGAGGCAAATGCCTTAGCACAGGGATCTCCAACCCTAGTCCCTGGCCCAGCATTGGGTCATGGCCTATTGAGAACGGGGCCATGCAAACGGTGTGCAAGCATGCGTGCAAAGCTCCATTTGCACAAGTGACGTGCATGTGCAAAACCATTCTTGTCCCCTTCCGCCACTGCTGCTGACAATCCACAGAGCTCATTCTAGCAGGAGAGGATACTGTATGGCATGATGAGCCTCTTATATATAAGAAAGCAAGCTGAAATGTGGTTGGCAATTCAGTCTGAATGACGCTCTCTCTGTGTGTGTGTCTGTCTGTGTATATCTACATACACACACATAGAAAAACAGGGTTGCAAAACATGCTGGAATATTGTCTTTTAAGCTCCATCTCTCTCTAAAGTAATGTCTCATAGGACATTTTTTTTTTGCAAATTTAGACTTAAAATAGCAAAAGCTTCTCACATTCTAGTAAAAAATATTATAAAACAGTAAGAGTAAGTTTGGACTAAAATAAGTTCCTTTATAGGATTGGATCCTATATCTTTTAAATGCTAACAGCCATACTTTCTAGTTTCCTTTTGCGTTCCAAATATATTTTCCTTTCTGGCCATGTTTTGTAAACAGTAGTGGGAATTACAAGTAGCTTTTCAGTAAAATAAAATATTACAGTTTTGAAAATGAACACCTGCGAAATCGGTGGTGCAAAAAAAACCAAATTATTTTTTGTTCCCCAAATCCTTGTCTTCGTGTTTTCTATTCCAGGGTGGAAAGAAAGAAAACCTCACAAATATTTATCTTGCAAGGAATGATCATAACACAAAGTATTTATCCAACAGTTCTGAGCTTGTAACAATTCCAATAGATTTCACATGTCTTCTTAAATTTCACTATCTTTAGCTTCCTGTTGTTTTCAAAATTGTTTTTTCCTCCCTCTTTGAAGGTATGTTCTTTAGAATCAAGCTGTAGAATATCCAGGAAATTAAATTACAAAGTGTGCTGTTATTTTCTCACCCAAAATGGCAATGAACTTAATTCACTGTCAGTTAATAGTGACTGTATCGCCAGTATATTAAGTTCTGCATAACTGCAGTGGCATAGGAGCCATTCACTGAAGCTTAATGCAGGCAAGAAAGTGTGTTAAATCAAATAATATGAATAATTCATGATACAATGTTTTATAATCTGAGAGATAAACAGGAAAAAAAAAGCAAACAAAATTCTTAATACAAAGAGGTTTCCTTTTTTCAGGATATTTTTTTTTGTAAAAAAAAAAAGTTTGTCTCTATTTGGTAGAGCAGTTTATGGAATGTATATTCAAGTCAGGAAAACAACACAACTACCCACCCCTGCTCCCAACCTTACACAATAGTTCTCTCCCCTGACAGAATTTCTCAGTGCCATAAAACAAACTATCCTGTAAAGCCTTTGGTTGTTTGTGGTGGTTTTTTAAAAAAACTTTCTGCTGTCTTTTTATTGTTGTTAAAATTGGCCTTCCTCAACCCTTTGCAACCAATTAGAAAAGCAAATAAATTATCCACTTTATCTTCCTGCCAAAGAGAAACTTGCATCTGCATTTACTTACAGGGAACAAGCAGGGTAATGGGTCTGCAGCCTTCTAGTGAACCTTCCTCAGCCTGCCTGCTATTTACATAAAATCTTGGGAAATGGTGGGTATTTGCCTGAGTGTAATATAGCATGAGTTGGATTTGCTCTTCGTGGATGTCAAGGCGTGTCTCCTTAAATGCCCTTTTGCAGCATGAAAACATTAGTTGTAGTAAACAGATTTTTTAAAAAAGCATTTGGGTCTTATGTGAAGTTACATTGTTAGTTTTCTAATGGCTTCAGATGAGACAACAGTAGCCTTCCCTCTTCACTGTCTCAATTGCTTGGCCATTGCTCGTTTTCTACTGCTTTGAAACGGTGAGGGCAAACAGAGTTCATTATTCTGCTGTATTCCAGGCTGAAATAATTATAAGCCTAGGCCATCTGTGCCTGTCTTTTACAACACTTTCCTGAGGACAAATTAAGGGCACTTGCTTGAGGTCAAAACGCACTCCTGCTGTGATGTCCCCATCTTCCACTTGCAGGAAAAAGCAGAATATAACAATGGATTTCAAAGGCCTTAACAAAATTATAATTGATTCTAAGCTACAGTTACAGGGTCTGTGCTCAATTTAACACATTTACATACCCATAATCAAATATTACTAGTACAAGATACTATACTTGCCTAGTGAGAGATAGAGATAAATTTAAGTCATAACCAATGTTGAATAAGCATATTGCTGATCACCCAGTGGATATTTCCATTGGTCTCCTCTTATGTCCATGTGGCCTATCCAATTTGACTTTGGAGAATCCTCAAGATGATCTTGCCCTTTTCAAAGTAGTTATGGAAATAAACAGCTTCTTTCCTCTCCTCTAATATCTACCTGCCCCATGGTTTGAGTATATCAATTAAAAAATGACCTTAGGACAATGAAGGAAACATGCCTTATTTAGTGCAGCACCTATCCTTTGGAACAGCACACTCCTGCTTGCCTGCATTCAAGCAATCTGTAAAAACTACACCTTTTCCCCAGTTTTGCACTCAGATATTTGAGCTGGACTCTTTTGAGGTCATATGGAAGAAAGTTATGCTGCTTTCTCAAATGACTGTTGTCTTTTTATATAATGCTTTTTAATTTTGTGCACCCACAAGTTGTTCTGGAGTTGCGTGGTCTGGTAATCTATAAATAAATACATAATTTTATGGTATTTGTGCAGCCAGTTGTTCATTTGCAATATTTTTCTTCCCTTTTCGGTCTTCTGTAGCATGATCTAATCCATGCATGCACACACAACAAGGAGTTTTAATTTTGTATTAAGGCACTGCAAGCCCCTAATGTTATTCCCCCAACTCAATAGCAAGGCCAGATCTTAATGTGTCAGAATCTACAGAGCCAAAGTCAGCAAGCAAATATAAAATCTGAGTGCAAGGCACAAATTTGTAAATCCACACGTGAAGTCCAGGGTCCAAACACAAATCCATAGTTCCAACACAGTATTCAAAGCCAAGGTACAAGTCCAGAATCCAGTCATGAAATCCAAGGCCCAAGCATGAGGTTGAGTAATGAGGCACAGGGTTGGAAGCAAAAGTTCTTTAGTAGCCTCTTGACCATTGTTGCACCTCCCTCCATTGGCCTCTATTTGATCTGGGATCCAGCCAGACACCTGGCAATTGCTACGCATCTCTGCTGACTGACTTTAGCTGTGCCTCTTCTCCACCCCATCCTTCTGACTGATTATGTCTACTTCCCGACTACAGATGCATTTCCCCCCCTCTTGCCTCATCAGCCAGATGTGCATCTGTCTGCTTATTTGCTGGCCTCTCCTTCTCTTGCCCATCCACTCTTGGCATGGAGTCTCCTGTGCCCTCCAAGTCTCCTCTACAACCTGCTTCAAAGTCCCCTGAGTCGGCTCTTCCTTGTCATCCAAACCAGCATCCAGGGAAGCCATTAAAAGTCCTAAAGAATGACACTTAAGACCCCAAGATTTTGAACTTGATCAGAAATTTAAAAACAGTTGTGAAAGTTGTAGTTGTAGCTGTTCTCTGCAGCATGATTTGTTCCCACGTGGACTAGCAGGGAGAGATAATTGTCAGTGGATTTGATAAGTTTGGAAGTTGTTCTGTCATGTGGATTTTTTTTTGCCCCTGGCAGACAGAATCATGAATCAATGGGTTTGGTTGACAGACATTTGTTCTGATGATTGTGGATGTGAATCACCAAGTACAATGATATGCTTTATTGTTTTCTTGCAGGGCAGAGTATATCCCCTTATGCCTTTTGAGGAGCTACCATCCTGTCTTTTGTTCTTTTCTCCTGTTCTATAGGGTCACATTTTTCTATTCCTCCAAGCTCAGACACGGCTTCTTTTGTGAGGGTCTGAAAGATGGTTCTGAGTTCAGTTGTAAAGAATTGCTTTTTGTCAATTTAGTCCATGAGCTTTGATTATGTTTCCATGAGAGTGCTGTAGTGTATCTCTTCTTTGATCAGTGTTCCTCTCTCATCAGCTAAAGAATGGCACTTATTTCTCCAGTTCTTTGACAGTTTCTTCAAGAACTTTTACAAGCTTATACCTGATGCAAATATACTAAGGTTGTTCTCTGGCAGAGACAGAAACATGCCTCTAGCATTGTACATGAAGTGTGCAAAATCCTTCATTTTGTTTCCAGAAGTATTACTGAGAATATATTATTATTTTTTCTTTCTAACTTTCTAACTCTCAGGATAGTTAAGGATACATCATGGACTTAAACGTTCCAGCTTGAATTCACCTATCAAACTCTTTTACTCTCACCTTTTTTGGCTATTATATTCCTCTTTTTGGCCTCTGCTTAATCAGCAGGAAGATATTCCGTGTAATACTTATTGCCATTTAGCTCTTGCCTTTTCAAATAACTTGCTATTGAGGTCAATACTTAAAGTTCATTGAATGGGTTTACACATCATACTAAATGGTTGTTTAGCTGAGGTTTATTGAATAAATTGCTGTTAGCTTAATTTATACACTACTTTAAGTTAACATTAGTTTTTGAGGGCTTAGGGCTATACCTCAGCCTCACAAACTTTAAAATTCCTAAGAGGAATTTTTAAACCCACCACTGCCATTTAAGCAGAGAGTAGAGCACCCTGTTATGTATAATACCTAGGTTGCCATGTTACCTTAGTGACTAATTGGAACCATTTACCCATTTGAATTATTTTAACCAACTATTTTTATAACATTATGAGAGACAGAGAGAGAGACAGAAAGAGAGAGAGAAAGAGAAAGAAAGAGAAGGAAAGAAAGAGACAGAGGAGAGAGAGGGAGGAGCGAGAGAGGACACACACAGACACACACACTGTAACTATGGGCAGAGTCAATGGCAAGTCATTGTATCTTTGTGTGAATAGTGTCATGATCTTATGACATCATCATCCTAGTTTCTACTGGACGTCTATCTAATTGGAATTATTTGAAAAAGTAGGCAAGCTACAAGCTAAGTATCAAGCTTACCTAGCCATTGAAAAAAAAGCACATGGGTATTAGTTCAGGAATCTGAAATAAATATTTTGGCATATTCCACTTTACTAACCTTCACAGAAGAAATCAGACACAGTTCTTTTCCTTTATGATTCTATAGTAGGAATAGATTTCTATATCAGGAGTGCTTTAATGTGTTTAAATGTTTAATGTTAAAATATTTAACATTTTAGAAATGATTTTCATTTCATCTTTTATATAAAAGAATAGTTATTTCACAAGTTTCTAAAATAAGAAGGATTGAATCATCCATTGATTAGATGTAATAGAGCTAGACTTAAATTGTAATAATCTGTGAAATCTTATTATTGGAAGAACCTGGTGATCTAATTATTCAGAATCAATTATTCAATCCCAGCATCTGAATTTTAATTTAAAATACAGAATTACATAGCTCATAGATGTTAAACATATTTTCTATTTCTTTCTAGAAGATAAAACCCTATCCCAAAATTTCCAAGAATGTAAAAATATGGCAACAGAGTGTTTTGTAGACATGCCCACCTGTACTAAAAACAGTGGATATAATTCTAGCAGAATTCTAGAATGTGCAATGGGCCTTTAATGAAGAAAAGATGGCCTTTTCATTCAGCTCCTTTCCTGAACTATTCTAGCTACTGTCTATGCAATTTATATTATAGTGCTTTATAACAATGTTTTCAACTGGATACTAGTACTAGACAACTTTTATATGGGTAGGATGGCTTTTCTGGCTGGGGAATTCTGGGAGTTGAAGTCCACTCATCTTAAAGTTGCAAGGGTTGAGAAACATGTTTTAAAATTAATGTAATGATTTTTTTACATTTCTCTTATTAATTCAAAAAAGTTTTCATTTTAGTATGATGTAATGGATCCCAGTAATATGAAGAAAGTAGTAATATTTGTTATTTAATGGCATATACAGTGATCTCTTTGAAAGAAGCAAAACTTTGGAGTCAAGGATCTTGTGAAAGAACACATATTTCTCAAAAACAATTTATTAAAGTTAATTAATAAAACAGTACGAACAGGATTAAAACTACTTTTAATCAAGGAGATTGCTTAATTTCATTTGTCCAAATACATTTTTTCTCATTATTTTCTATCACTGTACATAGTCGTGGGAGGAGAGAGGATGCAAACAAATAGCAATACTGAAGCCAGTGACAAGTGAACGAAAAGCAAAGACTCCTATGTTGTGTCATTGGTGGATGGCAGTACTGAAATCCTAAAAGCTCTTGTGCATTCTTTAGCATCTGTTCTTCAGTTCAGCTGGTGAAAAGTTGCTGTGGAAAAAAAGTTGAGTTGCTAGTGTTTCTGATTTAAAAGCATGCATCGAGTACTTGCTCTGGGATTGAATTCTGAATGTGAAACAAGTTTCTCCAGTAGATATTCACTGTCAGATTCAGATTGTTTACAGTGATGATTATGTTGACATGAGTACTGTGCATCTCTAGGCCAAAAAAATATAAATGGTGAACGAAAGAGTGAATTGTGTGAACAAGAATAAAGTAGATGAGCTATGACAGTAATCAAATAGTTTCACCATCTGCTATCAGTTCAGGTTTGGTGCCATGTGACTTTCTATTTTTCCCAAATTGAATGAATATTTTCATGGACATTTGTTTGACTCAAATAAAGAAGGAGAAAGACTGTCATGACCTGGTTGAAGAGACAAAATGTAGAATTCTTTGGTGAGGGCTTTAAGAAACTAGTCTAATTATGTGGTTATAAACAAGGTTATAAACAACTCATTTCTAGTATTAAAATATCTCTTCTTAAACAGAAGGGCTGGAGATATAACTTTTCATTCACTCATCATGCCTATCAACAGATAAGTCTTATCTGTTATCCAAACTGCTTATTTCTGTTTCTGAATAAAATAAGACTTAACAACAATAATGCTATAAGATCTCATCCTGTCACCATCAGGTCCTGAACCCATGCATCCTCAGTGACATAGTGGATGTTTCAAAAATAGAAAACAAGAGCATAAATGAAGAAATGTTAGTAGTTGTCCCTATATTTAGTGACATTCCAAAGATAATCAATAAACATGTCCCTTAATTTAATAATAATATCTGTAAATGCTAATAAATGTAATTTCAGATGTTCTCCATTCAAGCAATGGATTTCCCATGTTTCTTTAAAAAAAACACATTCAGAATCAAACTGAGATAACAGAGTACCTTTAAATGTATAATTTGTGATTGCCTATGCTTTGTATTTCCAATAATAACTTCTGTTCAATCTTATTTTGGTACACCTGCAGCAATATACATTATATATTGATATTGAACACCAACTAGTACAATCCCACGAAGAAAATCCTATTATCATTTGTCAGAAATCTTTACTTCTCAGTTTATCAGTCAATTAATGTCTGATGAGAAGATGTGGAAGAAGCCCCAATCAAAACTGATACTCATTCAAAACTAGTTTTTAAGAGACTGGGTAGTGTGATAGTGCAGAACTAGAAGAAATCAAGGTTGATGATTAGACTTAATCATGGAAAGGCATTGGGTAACTGTGGAGCATAAGTGTCTCTTAGCCAGTGTCTTCTGCATCATGGGACTGTTGAAGACAATTCTTGTTAAGGGAAACATGATTATTGTTGTGGTGAAAAATTGGATGTGAGAGTGCTATGTTTGTCACTTTGAATTCCTGTAGGAAAAACAGGATATAAATAACAAGTAATGAATAAGTGTTATTGCAACAACTATCCACAAATGTTTTATACTGGGAAATATACAGGAAATTCTAATTTTTATGGATCTAATTGAAATACAAAAGATTAATTCATAATTATGCTGACTGAACTCTGAAAAGCTTACTGTAGTGCTGAATTTTTGCATAAAAATGAAACCATTTGTGTAATAACTAAAAGAATTAGAATACGATTAAACCTATGGGATTGTGCTTTTATTGCTAGCAAGCAAATGGCCTGAAAGAACCTGATGGTGACAAAGGAAGGGGGAAAAAGCAATGATTTCTAAGTAAAGAAACCTAGTATGAATATGCTGCAAAATTTATTTTGGATGCAAAGTGTCTTTGATGGAACTTTTGGAGCCTCCAACTATCTTATATGTGTAATTTTCTCATGAGTTTATAGCTTGATAGTAAGTTTAAGTTTAAGTTTATTTAATTTTTATACCGCCCTTCTCCTTTGCAGGACTCAGGGCGGTTTACAGTCGATTAAAAAAATATTCAATTTACAAAAATTAAGAAT
>JANHFK010001729.1:70691-82993 GCA_036250565.1 Sibynophis collaris
CTTTCTTTCTTTCTTTCTTTCTTTCTTTCTTTCTTTCTTTCTTTCTTTCTTTCTTTCTTTCTTTCTTTCTTTCTATAGACAATATGACTTCCCATCTTACAAAATTTACTCTGGGCAGCGTACAGAGATTAAAACAAAAACCGCAAGGTGAACCTTGTGGTGCCTGAATTTCGAACAGTAAATCTGAAATAGAAAAAGAAAACACAACAACAACAGCAGCAGCAGCAGATCTCAGCTAACCTTTTGACCCAGATTCCTGGAGACCCAGCCTGGTCCTCACAGCCTTGTCAAAGACTAATTGGGTATGCATATGTAGGGAAAGTTATAATATGTGGATTTTCTTGCAGTTAAAAAATAGTTCAGAGAAGGATGAAACGAATGGAAAATTGAATACATTTAATATTGATATCAGTTAAATATAGATACAGAAATACTGCCATTAAATTTTATACCAGGAATACCATCATTAAATTTTATAGCAGGAAGATATGTCCAAATTATGTAGTTCCCCTCACCTTTGAATGTTTTCCCTTAAAAAAAAATGAGGTTAAGGGTGGACTTTCTTTTGTTTTCCTGTTATGGATTACTAGAAACTAGAAACATTGCAAATATTAATATTATGGCAGTAAATAAAGCATTACTATCATTACTATTTGTGACTCAGGAACATATATCCATGATAAACAGATCATTCCGCATATCCCTTGCATTGTTTCATGTGCATTTTATACCCCGACTAATCATTCCAACCACTCCAAAAAAAGGAAGGGCATGCTGATAGGGAGACTGTCAGTCAAAAAAGTCAAGATGGCAGCCACTATCACATGATTAAGCCCCATCTCTGAAAGTTACAATAGGAGCGTATAAGATCAGACAAAGAAAGAATGCTTTATGCTGCCTAATAATATCCATAATGAAGATGTATTGAAGCTGTTAAGTTAAATTGTGGACTTTATTGAAATATATTAAATTGCGGACTTGACTATAAAATATGCAGTGAGGTGCAGCAAGGAACACCTCACTCCGTGTTTTGTAATTTGCCCACAATTGTGGGCAGAGTGAGGTTGTAATTTGCCATCTCTGCTAATTTATGCAGTATAGTATTAAAGCAGTGGTGGGGTTCCTACCAGTTCACTCTTGATCTTGTGAACCCGTAGTAGCGGCGATGGGAGGTTCCACCCACCCACCCGGACGTCATCACAGACGCTCTGTGCATGCGCAGAAGCGCTGCGCGCAAGAGCTCCCGTTATGAACTGGTAGCGAAGGTAAGTGGAACCCACTCCTGTATTAAAGGTATTTTAAAATCATACAATACACACACAGAGACACACAAATGATTTCCATAATTACAATAAGTCAGAATGCTAGTTCTTTTTCTCCTCACAAACCCACTCTGAAGTCATTTGACATGTAAGATTATTGATGGCCTCATATTCTAATTAAAAAGTTTAATTCTATCTTACTTTCTGCAGTGATTTACAAATAATGTTTTAGTAAAAACAAAAACAAATAGTCATTAAGCTATTAAGGTACAATAAAAATACAGTAATAATTAAAAAAATAAAAATCAGAAATAAAAATACTGTTATGTTTGCTCTTATTATTTCTCTCTCTCTGGGTCTATGTTTATCGGGGAATACAACTTCCATAATATATATGCAAATGAAAACTATTAAAGACAATGAGAACAATAAAAAATGCAACCACAAATACTTTTTGTGTGTGTGTTTTTTTTTCCAGAAAAGAGTGAACAACATGAAAAAATTACTGGTGCTTAAAAGACATCTGACAATTTAAAACCTTGGAAAAATGAAAATGTTTCTACTTGGTACCTGAAGTAATATGCCATGAAAATATTTCTTCCACATTTTTTTTCTTTTTCCTATTCTACTTCTCTTGGAGAGGAAAGAAATTGCTTTCAAAAATAATTTAAAGGCAAAGGACTTTAAATGAATTTTTTAAGGGGCAAGGGGGCACTTTCTGCTTTTTTAGTTATGAGGATAACATGATCTCTGCAGTGTAAGGTATCATGTGCTAAACCTTTCCTCAGGAAATTTTCATAGCAAGAAAGACAGGTGGTCAGAGAGGCTTCAGACCAATAGAATGGTCTGTATTGGAGGGGAAGAAGAAGAAGAAGACAATATTATCCTCGGGCCTCCCCTTAAGGTTCATTCCAATTCAGCTTTAAGGGAAATTCAGTAGAAATTCTAAAGCACCCTGAGTGGGAGGCAGGAAAAAAAGCAAAGCAAAACAAAACAGAAGCCTCTGTTAAAGGAAACCTTTTTTAAAAAAACCTGAATACAGCTAATTTGCCTGGAATCAGACATTATCGGACATTAATACGATTGTGCAGGTCCAGAGGTATTTCACGAGAAGAGTCCTCCACTCCTCTACTCACAATATAATCCCTTATGCCACCAGACTTGAAATTTTGCGCTTGGACAATCTGGAACTGTGCCGCCTGTGGTATGATCGAAGCACAGTACACAAAATTATCGGCTACAACGTCTTACCTGTCAACGACTTCTTCAGCTTCAACCTCAGTAATACACAGGCAAACAATCGGTACAAACTCAAGGTAAACCGCTCCAAACTCGATTGCAGAAAAAATGACTTTAGCAACAGAGTGGTCAACGCCTGGAATGCTCTACCTGAGTCCATTGTTACATCCTCTAACCCTCACAGCTTCAACCTTAAACTGTCTACCGTGGACCTCACCCCATTCCTAAGAGGCCCATAAATGGGGGGATGCATAAGCGCACCAGCGTGCCTACCGTCACTGTCCTACTGTCCCCATTTATTTGTATTTATTTATTTCATTCATATCCATGTTTATTTTTATACCTGCTACCTTGTACATGTTTGACAAACTAATAAATACAAATACAAATAGATTTCAGCACAACACAGGAAGCAGAAAACCATCTCTGCTCATTTGCAGCCTTAGTTCTAATGGTAGGACCCCAAGTAAAAAAGGTGGATTCTAGGAAGATTGAAGTGACAAGAGAAACTGGCTAATGTATCCCTCTTAATTATTTCATTAGGTATGTATTTCTCCTGTTTGTTAACCATCCTATCATCTAACATTGGGCAGCGTAGAATGAAATTAAAACTCAGACAAAAAAAGAGGCTAAATAAATTAAGTATGCAAACAAATGTACTGATAGGTCCCCATAACTGATCCACTGGAGCTAAATGCCCAGTGAAATAGTATAATATAATTATTTTCATAGACATAAAAAGGAAGGCAGGGTTCAAGTCTTTTGCATGTAACACATTAGCATTACTGAAACCACCATTGAAAAGATCTTCCAGTTCCTCCAGGTTCTATGGACTTCTTGTAGTAATTTGTCTCACCAGACTTGTCCTAATAGGGGGAATCAATTCAACATAGAAAGTAGAGTATAAAACAATAAGATTGAAAGGGACCTTGGAGGTCTTTTAGTCCAACTCCCTGCTTGTGGCAGGACATCTTATACTATTCCAGACTTTCTTTGGGTCTAATGGGATCATAGAAAGAATAATAGAATAATAGAATAGAATAATAGAATAATAGAGTTGGAAGTGGCCCTGGAGTATTGGTTATTCCTGCCAGCTTGATGTCATTTGCAAATTTGAGGAGTTCCCTTTCTAAATCTCCTCTTCTAAATTGTTTATGAAGATGTTGAAGAGTACTGGGTCTAAAACAAAGCCTTGGGGTACCCCGTAGCTTACTTCCCTCCTTGTAGATGTAGTTCCATTTAGGACTATACCTTGAGCAGTGTTTGTCAACCAGTTATGAATCCATCTGGTGCTATTGCTGTTTATTCCACAGGATATACTTGGGGTAAATAAGGCAGTTATTTTGAGTCTCTTTTTTCACATTTTCTTCTCCCCCTGGAGTAAAATACTTTTCTGTAACGCACCTGCTTTTTCCTACATGTTCCTAAATCTCATAGACATTCCATTACAGGAAGGCTAAAAGTGCTGCTGGAGGAACTTTTGGATGTTGCTGTAGTGGGAGGCCAAAAAGATGGATGGAAAAGAGGAATTCTTTGACAGATAAGGCAATGAATATCTTGCTGCAGAAAATGACAACCCATTACAGGGATAATTTGGCCAGTGGCATAATGTTTAGTCAGAGCAGTCCTAGTATAGAGGTTTGAGAGGAATTTCCACATCCTAAGCATTGCCACTAGAATATTTTCCTTTTAGAGGGAAAATTGAGTGAAAGCTGACTTTGTGGGGTTTTTTAATGAAAAAAAAGAGAGAGAACCTGTTAGGGAGAAAATTTGCTGAACCATCCTAATGATGTTTAATCCTCCAATAAGCATCATCAGAGCACTGATGGCAAAGACGCTGAACATGTGACTGATAGGTGTGATTGCCAATATCACTTTGGTGGCCTGCAGAGTCTCTCCAGAGCAGAAAAGACCCAAACTTTGGCATGTTTTACGCAGTGTTAAGGATCCACTTCCTCCCTTAAAACCCCCAAATGTCCTACCCAAAAGAGCATGGCCAAGCACATTTTAAGAACTGATGTGTCATGCAAAGCTTTGTGTCATAGCCTCAAGTCAACTGAAATTACTGACTTTCATTCTAAGGACAAGCAGTCATTTCTATGCAGCTTGTGACAGCACTGTGTCATCTCGCATCAGCTTTTTGCCAAACTGAAATTAATATCTATGGAAATAAGCCAAGCAATTTTCCTTCCCAGAACTGAGCATACAGAACAATCATATTCTACTGCATTCATTTCCTAGTTAAATAGAACCCTTCTTGCTCTGGTCTGGATCCTAAAGGGGCTATTCCAGAGGAGAAAATACTACAACTCCATATTGGAGATTTAGAATAGAATAACAGAGTTGGAAGGGACCTTGGAGGTCTTCTAGTTCATCCCCCTGATTAGGTAGGAAATCTTACACCACTTAACCCCTACACCAGATAAATGGTTATCTAACATCTTAAAAATTTCCAGTGTTGGAGCACCCACAACTTCTGGAGGCAAGTTGTTCCACTGATTAATTGTTCTAACTGTCAGGAAATGTCTCCTTAGTTCTTAGTTGCTTTTTGTAAGACTCTGCTGTGCTTTGGCTTTGAAGGCATACAGATGTTTCAGAGCATATGGAGTGGGGTGCTCTTGTAGCCCCACTGTTCTTTCTTTGAAATCACATAACTGTCCTCTACAGAAGCAGTGCAATTTTATAAAGAGGTCTGTTTGGTTTCAGAGGTTGCCTAGAAGCATATAGACACAAGATCTCAAGCACCTTTTTCTCTTTGAATTTGAAGTATTCTGTGCTACTTTTTAGTAATGTAATAATTTAGTGCTTTGTGCTTAGAGTTAGTTTGGATGTTACACCCTAGAGTCATTGTTTTTTCCTTGTTTCCATAGTTTCACCTACGTAATGAACTTAAGTCACTTAGTTCCCCCTTCCTTCATACATTTCAAGACCAGATAGATAAAAATTGTGCTCAGGATCAGGGCTACAACTAGACATTTATTGTGTCTCTTATTCATTCATTCATTTGTTCATTTGTTTGTGCATTCATTCATTCAATTTCCATCCCACCTTTATTACTTTATAAGTAAATCATACATACTAATTAGTTCTTATGTTCTATACATATTTGTCTAATTTATACAGCCTATCCAATTTTTTGTGTGTTCTTTGTATTTGCTGCAGGACTGTATTAAGATTTATAGTAAGGAAATAAGTCTTCTTACTCCCCATCACTAGTATCACGTTTTAATGAACAACATCTCCATACCAGCTTTTTCTTTACCCAATTCTTTATTGGTTGTCTTAATTCTTATATTTATCCATTTTTTTAACACCAGATGAAAATTTTGGCCAGAGGCTATTGAAGGAATGTTATCAACTCATCCCACCGTATCTTTGGTATTCATATATTTTAGCAGGTTGAGTTGATATGGGAAGATCAACCCACAATATAGCACAAAGGTTCAGGGCCATACATGAAGTTGCAGTTAAGATTTATTGCTCAAGCCTATACACAAGAATTTATTCAACGAAAGTTCAATGTTAAATTGGTGCCAAATAAGAGTCAATTGGATTCATGAGAGGTTGGGCTTAAACCATTTATAGGAATGTAACACCACTAAGCTGATATGTCAGGCACAAAGGATCAGGACCATATATTAAGTTGCAGTTCAAAAGATAGGCTCAAGCTTATACACAAGAATCTGATCAAGTAATGATCAGCACTAAATTGGTATTAGATAAGAATCAACAGAATTCATGGGAAGGTGAGCTTGGATCACTTTCACAATGTAGGAACTCTAATTTGATGACATGCTTAACATCGCCTGCTATCCCTGCCAGGTCTTTTCTTACAGTCCAGTATCAGAATATTTGTTTTCCTTCTGATTATTCACTATCAAAATATTTCACTAGGGATTCAATGACTTACTACAAGATTTGTCCTATGTCAGTAGATTCTCGCTGTGTACTTACCCGTTCAATCCATTCTATCTTCTCCTCCTCCCTTCCTTTGCATAGACATTTTCTTTTATGCTTTTGTAAGGGAAGAAACAATGAGATGACATATGGCCTTTCATTACAGCAGTGCAATAGTGAATAGTATTATAGTAAAAAACTTCAAAGTAGGACTTCTTTCTGTGCTCTATAAAAATCCAGTTTCTTTATTTTGCAATGAATATGCCTCTTTTGAAGTTTCAGAGGTAATGCTAACATTGAAATAAAAAGTAGCTTAATGAAATGCTTTAGCAAATATATACAAAACTGGTTCAGCCATTCAATGGTGCCAAGGCCAGACCACCCACTGAAACATATGGCATAATTATCTCAACCAAAACCCTACTGAAAGTTTTCAGCAACCATCCTACCTTGTGTAGAATAATAGAAGGACAGAAGCAAGGTGATTTATGCTTAGTATCCAACTATCAAATGATTCATCAGGTATTCACTGGGATAACCTATATTTCTTTAATGGTCTTTTGGGCTTTTTTAAATGAGAAAATTAATAATGATACATGTGCTTTCCCCAAACAGTTGCTTTCACAGTTAAGAAATACATGCACAGTTTTATTTTATGCTGGATGTGGGTGTGATTGAGAATTCCACCAAAGTTTTAACTAGGACAGGCAGATGTTGCCCCATGCAACACACCAAAGAAATTTGGCAGTAGATAAAATTAGATTAAGATACGATTTTGAAGTGCACTGAGCTGAAGCATCAATGAATCCTGACTTGGAGGAAATAAAGCATAAATGTTATGGTTTAAATTATGATTCTCTGCAGAGATTTATTGACAAAAGGCTATCTCATGTTAACATGTATTCCTATTGAAGGGAATGAAGTACAGTAATTCAAGAATCAAGCTATTGGGTACTCTTAAAGTACCAATGCAAAAACATTGAAAAAAAAATTGTCTTCTGTTATGGAATTGTGAATGGAGTGATGGAACCCCTGAACACCCTTCTGCTGTTTCAGAGGGCTAATGCCTGGGCATCAATTTGGTATGCCAAAAGGTAAACAAGCCCATAATCGATTTATTTAGCTAGCACGTGGGTAGGTAATGCAAAAGTTGGTGGGATGGTAATATAAAGCTAATGTAGGTAAGAAAACCATTCTCAAAAAACAAATAGTTAAATCAAATGGCTATGGAGATTCTTAGTCATCCAGGTCATGGTGGTCCCGAAGGTGCTTTTTCAAAAGGCAACTGGACTTTCTTTGTTATTCCTAAAAGATGTTTTGCTTCTCATGAAGAACTGAAGAAGCTTCTTGGATGAGAAGCAAAAGATCTTGAAAGAAAAACAAAGAAAATCCAGTTGCCTTTTGAAAAAACACCCTTGGGTCAGTTAAATAAAACATTACCAAGGACTCGTAAGCATAGGTTTGAGATTTGATAGGCATAAAAGAGAACAACATGATTTCCAGATTTCTTTTCTTTTATTAAAAAAACAAAAACAAAACAGGCAAAATAAGGAACCGGAGGAGAAGCCAAGTTTATTAGAGCAGACAGGCAGTTTCACTTTTCACTGGCTTCATTACATACTTGCATTCCTTAGTAGACATTTTCCCATCTTCCACCTGAGAGCTTGACAGAATCTGAAGTAAAAGTACCAAGCCAGCATTTTTCCCTCTATATCTCCATTTGTTCTCAGAAACATTCTAAGCAAGCAAAGCTTAACGCAATATGATAGGTGCCTAACATGGCATGCCTGATCTATGTGAAAAAACCCTCTCCCCAGATTCTAATTCCTAGTTCTGCTCTTATTTACCACTCTGGTGTAACAAAAGGCCTTAGACTAGTGATGACTAACCTTTTTGCCATCGCGTGCCAAAAGCAGGGGGAGTGGGGGGGGTGTCATGTGCGCACGTGCCCACATGCATAATTCAATGTGACCTGCCCTCCATGCATGCGCACATGACCCCCCCTCACTCACCCCATTTCTGGTAGGTGATGGCACGGTGGGCACGGTAGGCCCGTTTTTTGCCTTCCCCAGGCTCCAGAGGATTTCTAGGAGTCTGGAGAGGGTGAAAACGGCCTTCCCCACCCCATGGAGGCCCTCCAGAGCTTGTTTCCCAACTTCTGCTGGGCCTGGAAGGCCCAAACATCAGCCGGCCGGTGTGTGAGCTGAGCTAGGTCAACACTTGTGTGCCCACCAATATGGCTTCATGTGCCACCTGTGGCATGCGTGCCATAGGTTCGCCATCACAGCCTTAGACTGTTATAATTACAGTAAATAATTTTCATTCTATATGCAGTATATACCAGTGGTGGGTTCCACTTACCTTCGCTACAGGTTCGCAACAGGGGCGTGCGTGTTCGCAGAGCATCTGTGATAACATCCAGGTGGGTTGGCAGAGCCTCCTGCCACTGCTACTACCAGTTTGCAGGATACGGAGTGAACTGATAGAAACCCACCACTGGTATATACCCTTATCTAATAAAAATATTATGCAAATATGTATATTTATTTGTAATGCACATATATAACTACTCTACTTTTTTAACCTGCTTGTGTAAATAAGTGCCATATTTCATGATACCTGTCCATACAAAGTGGACATGATACCTGTCCATACAAAACCATACATCTGGCACCTGACAAGTCCAATCAGGTCCTCAATCCATTTAATGAATGGGGACATATTTTTATCTTTCTGATGATGCAACATCAGTCTTCTGGCCATAGTAAGAGCATAGAGAAGCCATTTATGTAATCCAGTTGTCATATTTCACATGGTAGGTATACAATTCAAGAGAATATTTTCCTTTGAAACTTTTAGCAATAGCACTTAGACTTATATACTGCTTCATAGTACCCTCTGAAGCAGTTTTATAGCCCTTCCTTTTATCTTTTGTCACACAATCACATTTATATGGTCCATTACTTTCTCCCAAAATTTTGTAAGTATAGGACATTGCAAAAAATGTGTTTTTCAATAAGCATTTTCCTATATACTATGATATATTCCACTTCGTTTATTTTTTTTCTATTGTTTTTTCACTTTTTAAACTGTTTTGGGGTTTTTTCTCCTTTGATAATGTACATTAGATATTTCTATCATGATTACCTTTCTGCTTTATTCCTTTTTCTATTATCATTTTAAAAGCAATAACATTTTTTAAAAAAAAGAAATGAAAGGTTTTCCATAATTAATTGACATTGTACCATTCACTTTCAAGCTGAAGACATAAGTGGCTGGTCAATTCTTGTTAAAATGGGAGACAATGGGAAAAGAAATCATTCTTTTTATTTTTTGGTGTTATTCAATCGTAACCAAAGTTTTAAATATGACACCACAACACCTTTGCCATGGCTATCTCAGACTCTGGCATGGAAACTAACAATAAAACGAATAATAAAAGGCCACTTTCCAGAGTTGCTGGACTAACTGCTGCTTGAGAAGCCATAGGCTGCACTGCCTAGTGAGTAGCTACCACTGGTCTCATAAGATGAGGAGTTTGAGCTGCCACCCTTGCCAGTAAAAAGACTTGCTGTGCATAGAGGAGAGTGAATCAAAGGCATTCTCAAAACAGAAACATAATCCTTTCAAATGATCATACTAGAGTTGCTTCTATTTTAAAAAAGCAGCAAGCTCAAACACCTGTGTTGGCAATAATTGGTTGTTATCTTAGACTCCTTGTACCTTGACTTCTGTCTCGAAACCTGTTGTTTGTGACTTTGGATGTGGGCTGGCTGACAACCCTACTACAACATTTGGACTCTTGGACTTTGCTTCATTACTCTTGTGTCAGTATATAAGGCTTCATGAATTAGCATAGACATGGAATAGACATGGTAACAGGTCAGCCAATGGGGACTGTTTGGTGACCCATATGGCTCGGAGCCTGGGCATGGCTTAGGTTCACTTAGGTCAGGGGTCTGCAAACTTAAACACTCAAAGAGCCATTTGGACCCGTTTCCCACAGAAAAGAAAACACTGGGAGTCTCTTCCCGTGCCTGACTATTTCTTGAGCGGCCACAAAAACTAGCGTATGTAGTTGAATTAAACATTCTCTTTTCTTCTGAAACTTTTCTTTTCCTGGATTTATCCATGGTTGGCCTACCAGGGGTTGAAAAGCTCAATAAATCGTGTGCCAGTGGGTGTCGCACATTGGCGGTTGTGACAGATATTTTGAGTGACAGGGAGCCACAGCAGAGCGGTGAAAGAGCCACATGCGGCTCTAGAGCCGCAGTTTGCTGACCCCTGCCTTAGTGTCTTTCAGCTGATTAGTTCTAATCAGCCCCAAGTTGCTCTATCCGCTTCACCTTCTGGCTGCTGGCTGCCGTTATGAAGAAGACACCGATCCATCGTTGCTCTCTTGTGTAGACTGCCATAAACTCAGCTAGTCGCCATCACCACACCCCAGTGCACTCCTAACGTTATGTGCCCTTCTGCTCGTGTGCTGGTTAGTCTTATATATCTTCCTGGCAGCTCGCGGTAAGCACAAGTGTCAAGCCTGCGGCTGGGCTCCACATCGAGGACTACCTATACTTATTCAGAGATGACATCCCATTTCCAGAATCATTTTTAGATCCAAGTTTATACTTCTGGATTCTGAAAGGGACACGTTTCATTCTCACAGAAAATGAAAATGGGGGATGGATGCATTTCAACATTTTCTTTGGAAGTCTGCCCGTTTAACTAGGGTGACGAGGAGATAAGGGAAGCCAGAATGATAAAGAGACAGTAAATAAATGTGAGGAAAAAGAGCAAGAAGCTAAGTTTCCCACTGCCACAGAGGTTTTGTGAACGAAAGACCCAACCTATTGGACAGGCATACTTTGAGAGGTGCCCATCATATGATCTCAAAATTCTGAATGGTCTACCAGTCAGAAATGGTTGAACGTTGCAAGATATCCACATTTAATTACATTCCAATGGAAGATATTCAAGGAAGGGAGCCTTAGTTATTTTTCCTCAAACTTGCTCTCTGAGGTATAATGATACTGTTTCCCTGAAAATAAGACATCCCCTGATAATAAGCCCAATCGGGCTTTTGAGTGCATGCGCTAAAATAAGCCCACCCCTAATATTTAAATGCATGCACAGCTGGTTCCTTCAATTTCCTCTGGTTAGGGTTGGGAGACAGAGCTGGGAATCAGGTAAGACGGCAAGAGGAGCCCTTTCTTGCTCCACGCGCCCCAAAATAATAAGACCTCTCCAAAAATAAATCCAAGTGCTTATTTCAGGGTTAAAAAAAAATAAGACAGGGTCTTATTTTCAGGGAAACACGGTACTTTTCTTTTAAGTTTTCTCAATTGCTTCAGAACTTTTGTTGAGCAACACTCATGGGTGTCTGTCAGCCAAAAAAAGTCAAGATAGTGATGCAATTCAGATTTTAAAAAGGGGTAGGGCTTCTATTACTGTATGTGTCAAGATCAAAGTCAAGATCGCAGTTGCCTTTTTTTTTTGACATTCTCCTGTAGACATCCTACCAACAATTCTCATCAATGGAAATCATTCTGGCAACATCTCTTATGACGTATTTAATATGCTTTATTAGGATTTAATAATTTCTTCCTCTCAAAATATATGAAACGAAACAATTTGTTATTTCAGCCATTCTCAGTTTGACACAGGGGTGAAATCCAGCAGGTTCTGACAGGGTTCTGGAGAACCGGTAGCATAAATTTTGAGCAGTTCGGAGAACCGGTGGTGGAAATTTTGAGTAGTTGGAGAACCAGCAAATACCATCTCTGTCTGGCTCCAGAATGGGGTGGGAATGGAGATTCTGCAATATCCTTCTCCCAGGAGTGGGGTGGGAATGGAGATTTTGCAGTATCCTTTCCCTGGAGTGGGGTGGGAATGGAGATTTTGCAGTAT
>JANHFK010001732.1:0-20023 GCA_036250565.1 Sibynophis collaris
GGTTCTCCGAACTACTCAAAAATTCCGCTACCGGTTCTCCAGAACCTGTCAGAACCTGTTGGATTTCACCCCTGGATGAGATCCAGAACACTTTCCGGCTGTCTAGTGGCTGCTTATGTTTTGCAGATTTAGTAGATCATATTGACTCACATCTGATGAAGACATTCATCTTTTTTTAAATTACCAAACAAGACATCGTTTTTACTGATCTTTAGCGTTTTCCCAATCTTTGATCCTCGAGATATGTTGAAACAGTAGCCCTTCTCAGCCTAGTCCCTGTAACATGTTTCAATAATTTTTTGAATTATTCAGCCAGGATAGCTGGCATAAGTGAAGTTGCTGTTATTGGCCCCACAAGCACTGATCTAGTTAGTGTTCAAGTCCAGCCAATGCAGCTGCTAAGACAGGACAATGTTTGTTACCAGAAGTCAAAATCATTTCTCCCATTTGACTGCAAGGTTTGCCAAATGCTTTTTCTATCTGGTAGTTTAAGTGTTAATGTTTTGTTTTGTTTTTTTAAATTAGGATGATTTTTTTTGGTGTGTTTTAATCACTTTTTATTAATATAAAGGTTATTGACAGCTGCTGGTTGGGATTTATTATATTACTGCCAGCCATAAGGCTTTACATTTTTAGGAAGTGCACACTCAAAATTCAGGGTATAAATTTACCCTCAAGGAAAACATTTGTTGCTGCATAAACAACATCATTCCAAACCCAGCAACCTTCTTTTTTCATTTTCCCAGATGCCAACAAGAACTCATACTGGGAATATTTATAATTCACAACTAGTACTGTATATCTTCCAAGTTAAATGATAGCAAACTTTAATGAGATTGATTTAATAATGTTCAGTGTTTCTGTCCCAGCCCCAGGGCAAAGCTCCAAGACATGGGTGGATCAGGTGTTGTGTCCACAGATTCAGCAATTGCAGCCCTTCCTTTGCCATCACTGATGCCTGACAGGTCCTTTTTGGGCCAGCAGCACCAATGCCCTTTTGGCAGATATGGGTGCCAGGAGGAGAGAAGACCGCCAGGGACTCGGTCTCCTGTGCCTCATCAAAGTTAGCACCTTGAATGTGGCAACCCACTGATGTTTCAAGCAAACCTCATCGTTGATCACCATTGAATAAGGAAAGCTTCAGCTGTGCTCGCTCAGCGGCTGAGGATTTAAATCATGCAGGGACTGCCTTCCATTGCTGAAAGCAACCAGTATCCACTCCTGCTACTTCTGCTACTTCCTTGACCTCAGTATGTTATTGACCAAGTCTCCGGCTCTTTCTTCAGCACTTTCAAGGTTTTTTGGGGGTTGGGATGATGCCGTATCCGGCTTGGCTTTACTTGTCCTCTTCAGCCACCAATAATCTGTGATGCATTGCTCCTCCTCCTTTCCTGACTCTGCTCCTGTTTTTGTCCGCTCCTGCCTATCTACATCCTACTCTTCTCCTTTCTCTCCCTCACCTCCTGCTCCAGCCAAGAATTCTCCCACTACGTACCCAGCTCCTGCCACATTGTAAGCCTGGCAGGAGCTAGGTACACAACAACCAAGTAAGTACACCACTGGCACCAACACTCTCATTGCAACTCTCCCTGGCTCCCCTGTTGTGCCATCTTCCCAAGCCTCGCCCACGGGGTGCTTCATCTCTAGCACCTCTGTTAGCCTTGCCTGCAAGTTGCTTGACTCTTGCATGCCTGCTGCATGGTATTTGTCCCCTCCATTGAATCCAGGGCACAACATGTGTCATTTTGGTGACATGCTTAGAGACCGCAAGCACAGTCCCTGGAGTCTGTGAGAAGGGGACATGCTTTCCCGCTCTTTTTGGAGGCCCCAAGGCCAAACAAGAGCATTCTCTGAAGTTTCCAGGCCTCATGCGATCTAGAGCAACTTTTTTTTTTCTGAGAGAAAAAAACAAATTGAAAGTTAGTTAGTTATTAAATTTACATGCCATCCATCTCACTATCCAAAGTGACTCTTTGTTATGATTTGTTTCTCTTTTGTCCTGGGGAAGGGGTGGAGGTGGGTGACACACCAGCTGGGTCAAGTTAGGCATTTCTAAAAATTTCTGACACACCAAGTGCAAAAGGGTGGCCATGACTAATATGCAGTTCCTCTTAAGTATACATCAGTCACATACGGTAACTAAAGGACAACAATCAGTAGGCCAGGGGAATTTAATTAACATTCAAAACTCACTGAGTGATTCAGAAGCAAGTTTTATATTATGGTTTTTGTGGTCTCTTACCCCTGACCATCTGAAATGATTGAAGATTGGTCCTATATACCTGACAGGAAATCCAACTTGCTATCCTCAGGTTAACTTTTGGCATGTCAGTTTGCGTGATTGTTATAAGATTGCAGTACCTCATACTACTGCAGCTATTCAGATGAAAAACTATATTTATACTTAAAGTATACTTAAAAGCTTATACTATTCTGTTTCCACTGAAATTAAGTTAATACATTCTCAGGATGGAGAATTATTTTTATTGCTATCCAGTCTACAGGAAAATGAACACAATGTTATTACTTAATATATTATTCCTTATTAATGTGCAATAGCTATCAATACAGTAGCTATCCATATGTCTTATAATCTACAAATATCAGAAATCCAAAACATTTTGGTTTAAAATATATTTGCAAAGGCAAAAAACTAAACATTACTTTCAGGATATTTTATCCAATGTGCCCACTTTGAGTTTTGTTTGTTTAAATTTATTTTGCCCTTTGTCTTTTTTTTTTTAAAGTTTCAGGGCAAAGCAGAAACCAATACCCTAAATAAACAAAACTAATTAAAAATTGATTTACAACAAATTAAAATGCTTGGGTATTGATAGGGCTGTGTGATTTGTAGGACAGGAACAGCTTCACAATAATGTTAATAGTCAGCCCTGGTATTTCTTAAGTGTATACACAAATTCCAGTTCATGTTGTCTTTTTCCCAGCAAAACTAAAATATGGTCATGGAGATGTACAGGGACAGAGCTTCCAAAGAAGTCATGTGAGCCTGGGAAAAGGAGAGGGTTAATTTACTAATCAGAACAGCAGTGCTTTGAATGTCCTCCCACGTATTGCCAAGAACTTCTGACAAAAGACTGGGGCCTCATTATTAGCTACATCAGATTTATTTTGAAAGTACTGTTGCCCAGAATGTCATGCGTGAACATTAGAACTGTTTTTAGTGGGTATTTATAAAAGAACTAAAGCTATTGAGGGGTTTAAATTGGCAGGCACCGATGATGATGCAGTTAAGTGATGATGATAAGATTGTGGTCTGATTTTACCAGCATCTGATAAAATTATAAGAAAAAAGATTTTTATTGAAAAGTCTTTCAGGTTTTTAAATCATTGACACAGGGCATCTGAAGAGGAAAACTGTAAACATGGTGTTTACAAGGAGTATCTATGTGCTCCCAGTTGTCAGCTGATAAATTTTTCAAACTTCCTTTATATCCAAATCTGATTTATCATCCATTTTTTTCTTTCTGTTTATTTGCAGACATCAAGCAAGCAGGTCTGGCACTTCAGTTAAGCCAGCCAAAAAGAGTACACTGTGTATTTTACCTGTACATAAGGATTTTTTTTTAAAATACACATATGAGTTAATAAAAAAATACAAATCTACTTTTGGAAGCTACTTGTGGATGCTATTATATGAATGCGTGAAAATCATCAGAGATCAGTACTGAATTTCTGTGCATGGTTTTGCCCTTTTAATGGGGTTTGGGTCCCGGCATGTTCACTTTTCCCAACCTTCTTCCTCAAAAAACAACAAAAGCAAAATGCCACCAATGAGTTGAAAAGAAATTGACACTTTCTGTCGTCCTGGGAATAGATGGAAATGTGTAGAGCTTCATCAAGGTCATCAGAACACAGGATTTAAATCACATAAATGAGAAGTGGTCCAAATTATTGCAAAATACCAGTTTATGGGATTGTAAATCTGCACTCATACTAAATCTGTTGTTATGATTTATTAATGTATGTTTCACCTGGCAACAGCTCTGGGCCTCTACTGTATATGGTAGCCTTTCCAACTCCACTACCTCACTATTTTAACTAAACAAGGAATCTTGAAATGCCTCTATAAAAAGCATGTGGCTCTGCATACGCATTTCACTTTTCCCTCCCTCTCTCACTATGTCCCTTTGCTAAAGCAGTCAGTGTCGTGAAGCAACTGAAATGACATTCTCCTTCAACAAAAACAATGACAAGGGCAGTCTCTCTCCCACAAAGTCCATTCACACCTCTAAATTTCAGATTGTAGCATTTAAAGATAAATTAGTCCCGTCTTCCCCAAATGAGAAATCCTGCCATATTTTCACTCCTTCAAACTTAGGGTTTTTTTTTCTTTTTCTGGAGTCTTCATTATAATTAACACACTTAAAAATATTGTAGGAGAGCTCTCTTAGCCAAAAATCAGAAGTAGTACAAGGCCATTTTCCCCCCAAACTCACACCTTTTATTAAAAGGCATACACTTTCTCATGAAAGTTTGCATCTTTTAATAAAATGTGTTAGTCCAAGAAGGTGCTACCAGAAACCTTCTGACATTTGAAAAGTGTGATTCGCAGTCCTCCAATTCACTGTTCTACCTGTGACCTGAAACCAAAGGATACCATGTCAGATCAGGACAGAGGAGGCTATGCCATCAAGTTCTGTAGCAGAAACTTCTTTGTCCCCTGAGTCACTAGAAATATAATAATATAAATACAAGAAATACAGGAAGATGATGGAGCTTCTTTGGCCACAAGGGGCATTTTAACTTATTCCAAAATGATGCACTCTATAATATTCAGCAGACATGAGACAGCAAAATGCCCAACAGTTATACAAGCAGGACTCTTAACACCCAGTAAATATTTGTTAATGTTGGGAAACTTGCAACTTTTGAACAGTTTGTAGAATTTTAGAGTTGGGGTTGAAGTTGGTACTTGGGACCATAGAAGAATTCACATGATGATCACAAAAAGTTGCTGATCTTTGGACTGAGGCTACTTGCAAATCCTAAAGTTATTCTCATGTGCTATTTCAAAGATGTTGTGGTATCTACAGCAGGAGGGTAACAGCTACTAATGCTATTGTAGCCATTCCAGAAAGTGAACCTCAACTCAACACAAGCTCTTTTTCCTCTTTTGACATGGAAAGTAGGAGCAAGTCTTATGTCCCCTTCTGGACTGTCTACTGCTCTGACTTCAGTGCAAAAAGGAGCTGGTAAATGTCTCAATAAAACATACTTTTTTCAGGAATCCATGTGACAATCAGATCAACGCTGTAGTGTTCTCATCCTTATCTGCTGCCCAGAAAGGAGGAATAGGTTTTAACTAGTATTACAGTCTTCTACCCACAATGCAGCAAATGAAGCAGTAATGCCCAAGGCTGCTTAGCCTTTTAGAGATTCAGCATTCAAAAGGTCTGGTTTTAAGTAGCCATTGCTGCCCTTTAACTCATATAGTAACTGTTTAATAATCATTTATATAAGAGTCACACATCTCCTCTAGAATGTCGCAATTCTTTCACTCACTGACCCTACAACTGAGGAAATAATTCCTAGAAAAGGTTGTTTATGCACTATCTGAATTTCTTTTTAGAAACGCATGTCAACCAATGCATAAAATTCAAAACTCAAGTCATATTGGAGTCAAAAACCTTGATTGCAGATACTTTTCTTTCTCCCTTTTCTCACCAGATTTTATAGATAACATTACATACCCCGTTTCCCCAAAAATAAGACATCCCTGATAATAAGCCCAATCAGGCTTTTGAGTGCCCGGCAATAAGGCCAAGCGCTTATTTCAGGGTTCAAAAAAATATAAGCCAAGGTCTTATTTTCGGGAAACACGGTATTATGTATATACATATTTATTGATTGATTAGCCTATAGGCTATATCAACGTACATGTTATAACACATATTACCAATAACATTACATATTAGGAAGCACATATGAATTTGGTGCCACCTGAAAATCTGAAAGAATAATTCTTTATAGATAATAAAAACATAAAGAAAACCCTTGCTAAATCAGAATCCCCAATAAACTATAGCATGAGAAGAAGGATTTATAATATGTCTGCTTAAAAACAGGAGCCTCATGCATGTAAGCAGTCTCTCATGGTAAAGTTGATGCTAATGAATCACCCTCAAAAATGAAGAGCCATGACAGCCTGAAAAAGCAAGAAAATTCAGTGTATCCTAAAGAAACATGAAAGACAGCTCTCGGAGAATATTCCTCTTGGCAATTTATAACACTACCAACCTATCCCTGTGACGATACATTGCACTAATGCAGATAAGCTTTATATCATTACAGCAGCCGAGAGATGTTATAAATTGCTAATGTGAACGTCTTAACCATCTTTAGAAGAAAACGTGAATGATTAATCATCATGGCTGCTGTTGTTTGTTTGTTTGTTTGTTTAATGTTTCTTTTAATGTTCTTTAATTGTTTTATAATTTTAGAATTGAAAGCTACCCAGAGACACTTGATTTGAGCTAGGCAGCTATAAAAATTGAATGAATGAATGAATGAATGAATGAATGAATGAATGAATGAATGAATGAATGAATTAGACTGGGTACATTCCAATCCAATGTTGATATTTCTCTCCAGACTGGTCAATCCAGCTGCAATGTTTCATTAAATTGTCTTTGGCTATTTTGAGGTAAAAGGACATTCTTGTAAAAATGTACAATTAGTCTGTATAAACTGAGTGTCCAAACCACCATATACTACAGGAAAAACCACAGGAAAAAAGCAGAGAGTAATATTGAACTGTAAAATTAATTATATTTATTTTTCTATTCATTACTTGTGCAAACAAATATTTCTACTCATCCAAAATTTATAGGAAAGAACATATTAGCAATTCATGATGGTGGTTGGTTTTTTTTTAAAAAAAAAGATGGATTTCTATTTATTAACCCTCCTGGTAAGGAAAATGAATCTCCACTCACAAGCTTTCTTAGTAGAATTGCTGTGTCTGTAATAGCTAGGGCTATTAGTACACTGTGACTTAAAAATAAAACTATCGAAAAATAAATGCGGGCAGGGGAGGAGATAGGGCATCAGATCGAGTCTACTTCACATACACTTGAAATTCATGTTTGTATATAGATGCATGGAGCAGAGCAATAACTTTCCAACAGATCCATAATGTATTTTTAATATCATCCCAAAATTATTATTCCAAAGACCGCAAATAAAATTAACAAACCTGCCAGTGGTTTTCCCTCCGTTTTAATGTTCCAGACGATAGCAAGTCATTCTGAAACAAAAACTGGAGCAGATGTCTACTAATTAGCTGCAATACACATTTTAGAAACCACCAGTATATGTGTAGTGATTTTAATGGCAGCATTATTGATTCTGAAATAGTATAACAATCCACTTTTAGTGTCTTGCTGTGCTAAATACAGTTACTCACTTATTAATTAGATTTCAAATCATTATCTAAAAGTGTTGCATTACTGGACAACCCTCAAAACCACATAAATGATTCATCCAGATGGGAAGGTTATTTATTTTCCAACCATAGAATATATTTGTTAATTATAGAAATGCCAATTATTAGATACGGTAGAATAAAGTCACAAATCTATAAGATCAGTCCGAGTGTACAACTTGCAAAAATATTGCCTCTAAATATATATAGTTGCTTGATATAGTTATTACAGTTGTCCAAAGGAATTCAAGTTGATATAGTCATTACGGTTGCCCAAAGGAATTCAAGTTTACTAGGAAATTTTGGCCCAATCTTTTCTCTCAGCTGAACCTATTCATGGGGTTATTGTTGTGGGCAAAAATATATCTTGCCTGGAGCTTGTGGGTGGAGAGGCAGAATATAAATCTAACACATAAATAACTGGATATTTTGGTAGCCATCAATTACTGGCTTGTATAGAAAAATAAACATTTTCAAAACTGAAAAGACAGTTTAGCAACAAACAAGGCTGATTCAGAAAGTTTTATTTTAGATATACAATTTCCCCAAAATCATCATGGCTAAATAGATTTATTTCCAATTAATTACTGTAATCTGTAGAATGCAGAGGAACGAAGTACAAAAATAATGTACACCTGAAGTAGGAGAACTATAATTCTCTAGGAGTTCTCAGACTCTGTTCCAATTATCACAGCTAATAATTGCATGCTTATAATAATATTAATTGTAATAATAATGATAATTATATGTTTTAATTGGCTTCCAGAGGAGGAGGGGTATGGAAATTATACTATGCTACAACAGTAGAAAGTAAGCCTGATTTTTCATTTGTGGGGAAGGGCCCAGTATACATATTGCATATTGCTTTGGTAAATAACTCTGACATTACAGTACATGCACTGCTACTGAACTTTGGTGTTTTGCAATCAGTTTCAGAACACGACCTAAGAGTGGCCAAGAAGCTGTAAAAAGCAGATGGAGGTAAGATGTGTTAAACCTAATGGCCACCCATGGTTTATTTAGCTCATAGGTATAGGATGAAGAAAAGGAACAAACTCAAAAAGGAGAAAGTTGCTATTATTTGGTCTTCAAGTTGCCATTACTCCCAACTCCCACTAGCCTCAAATTATTTGTTCCAGTGGTCTGAATTGAGGCTGAAGGGAACAGAGACTCAGCAACAACACAAAGGCATCAGGCTCTCCTTCTTTTCTTAAATTATAATGACGAAAACTTTTAATATTCATGGTGTGCCAGAAGATTTAGGTAGTTGTTTTGCCCACCTGCAAAATTAGGGTTTGGCACAGAATTCTTTTGCACATGACTCACAAGCTTGGCCCCTAAGCCTACAGGAAGGAGATGTAGCCTAAGTGGAGAATGCATTCTTTTTGGACAAGAAAATCAGCATTTACCCCAGCTGTTTGGAAAACAAAGTAGGCAATTTCCTCAGAGCATGATGGCGAGAACAACTGGGCTTCTGATTGCAAATTCTGGCTGTTGCTGGTTTGAAAAAAAAACCAACCATTTTTAATAAACGCATCTTACCACAAAGTGACTAACGAAGCACTATTTTGATCAGTTCACATTAGGAGAAGGAGATACGAATGCTAATGTAAGAGAACTTAAGTTTGTTTAACAGTACAATCTCACTCTTTAGGAAAAAAACTTGGAACACCAAAGATATCCATGAGTACATCTACCCATCTACCCAATCTCCCAATATTTCAGTCATCCTTTATCTCCTAAAATGTATAGAACAAAGAAAACAATGGCCAGGAGAATTTCCAGGCTCCCCTTTTAGAAAGAATAAAGCAACACATCATCGTGTGCAAAAACAAAGCACCATGCAGAATTGAAGAATGAGCACATCTATTACAGAGCCACCCATTAAAAAAACAAGAAGAAAAAAAAGACAGAGATCTGAACTGATTGGAAGGTTTCCAATCACATAGAAATGATTAAGCTGCCTCCCTCCAGTGGTTTAGCTTGAGAATATCTTCTGAGAGAGAGACATATCCGAGGTAGAAGATTTAAAAAAATTAAATAAATATTATATTTATGTAGACCAGGTTATTATTCTTTTCTTCAAAAACAAAGAATTACAACATAACAGCTTTTTTTTTTTTGAACTAGCCTTCAGTAACTCCCCATATTGCTAATAATTCATCACCAAAGGAAGATCGTGTTCCATCTTTTTCGCTGAGGGCCATCATCACCAGCCAAAGGACATAGCAATAGTGATACTAGCTCCTTCTCCAACCTCTGGTTTTATGTTTTTAAGACAAGATGAAGGTAAACTTTTGCTCAGACCTCAGAAGATGAGGTCAACAATGAGGCCAACTGAGCTTCATAGGTTAGTACTACATATTGAAAGCCATTATAATCTCAGAGAGGTTGTATGCAGTCTCAGTGATATAACTCTATAACCCTTTCCTTATTTTTTTTGAAAGCAATATTATTTTTCAAGATTCCATGAAGACATTGCCTTTGGAATTTACCCACCTACCCAAGTGAGTAAATGCCATATTCTCTCAAGAACTTCTGTTCATAAAATACTATACATATCAGCCCCACTACTCCTGAAGCAAAATCACAGAAATAAAGTGTTTAGGATTGTAGCCGGATAGGATAGGAAAATTCTCCAAATAACAGCAGTTCCCTAATTGCTTTCAGGAAGTCAATTCTCTTTTTTATATATTATCCTTTTTATTAGTTTATAATATAAAATACAAACATACAAAAGCAAATAATAGGAAGAAAAGGAAAGGGAAAAGTGTAGAAAAGAGAGAGAAAAGAAAGAGAAGGCATTGACTTCTGACTCCCTTTGGTGCAGTACAATAAGATAGAAACATCAAACATCAACACTTTACTTTTAGGTGACAGTATAAACTAGCCATTTCTGTAACAACTAATCTATCTAATCAGTAAAATCCAAAATCAAAGTGTCATTGTTTTCTCACCTCAAGCACAAAGTCCAGAAGCGGTTTCCAAGTAGAAATAAAAGTAATTGTGGGGTTTTTTCCCCCTTTAATCAAAGCAGTTGATTTAGCCATCTCTGCTAACTCCATCAACTTTTGCAGCCCTTCGTCCACTGTGGGAATTGAAGTGTCTCATTTTTGTGCATAAAGTAGTCTCGGGAAGCGAATTCTCAGTGACAATAAATATATACATTAAGGGCATTATGTAGATCAGTTCTGGGACAAGTGAGAAAGAGGAAGTCAAAAGGCAGACTAAAAGTGAAAAAAAACAGCATGGAGAATAGAAACTAATGTAAGAGAGAGATTTGAGGCTATCCTGGGTATGTCCAGCCTGCCTTGGCCATAGTGGTAACTTTCTCTTCTTTATCACCCCACATCTGATACTGAAGCAGTTCCACATTCTGCCTCAACATTAATCATCAATAGGAGGAAACAAGGTAGGGCTCTCGACTCCAAGAACCTCTTACAATTAACACTACTGTGTGTGTGAGGAGGGGAATAATTCCAGAATGAGCAGTCCTATTTAGCAACATGGAAACAAAGATAACTTGACCTAGTTTGCCATTCCTTGGGCTAAGAATTCTTAGTAATATCAATGTCAACTTTTGACCGAGAGTGATTATTTTTGGAAATAAATGCAACTACAATGAGCTGAGTCATAGAGGCATCCAAGTGTTTCTTTCCTCACTGCTTGATGGTGTGTTGCCAATATTCAGAAGAACTCCAGAGAGAAGCAATGTGTCTAAAAGTGCAGGAAAGCAAGTTTCTTCTTTGAACATATGAAGTGGTTGTATGAACCACACCACTGGTGCCAATGTAGCTTTGATCGGCAAGTCAAAGCTCTTCAGACAGAACCTGCAATCAGACCCCAGCAAATAATGCTCCATCAAGTGCTAAGCATCTGCATGGAAGTGGATCTTAGTAATTGGAGGACAAGAGCTTTAAATCACCATGTGGCTTAGCAGATGAAAAGCAGATAAACCAGGAGAGGCTGCGAGTTAAAGTATGCAAAAATAAAGGAAACATTTCAACAGTTTTACTTCAAGAGTCCAATTTAAGTTTGTTTCTGGCTCCCAATTTCTCAGAGATATGGAAGCTTGCAACATGCATACAAACTCCCCTACATACCACTTTCAAATAAGGACAACATTTGGTATCAGCTATCATACCCATCTGAATAACTGGGAACATATAAGAGCAGGAAAACTACCTATATGTGTGTTATTTGTCAGTATACTGTATGACATTACTGTAGAATGTACAAAAGATAGTTTGATGTAGTGGTTAAGGCACCAATCTAGAAACCAGAAGACCTTGAGTTCTAATCCTGTTTTAGGCAAACAAAAAACAGTTGGGTGACCTTGGGCCAGCCACTCTGCCTCAACCCTAGGAAAGAAGCAATGGCAAACCACTTCTGAAAAACTTTGTCATGAAAAACATAAGGATTAGTCCAAACAGTCACTAGGTATCAAACATTCTTTCTCTAAACATACACATAATAATGTGCATACATGCACACACATACACACACACACATATTTGCATTAAAAGTCAGATATTTTAAACTGGAAAGGCAGACAAGATCATTCAAAGAATAAAAATTTTGCTTTTATGAATTTATTCAAAGCTCTGACAGTTTTTCTCAAGGACTATGATCTGATTCAAGTCAGCAATATTCAAGACAATTCACACCCCTTGATAAGATTAGGAGGATAATTAAAATTTTGGGTACAATTTGACTATCTTGGTAGCATCATGATTACAGATGGGGAAGGGAAGCAGATGTGAAATGCTGAATAGGCAAAGCAACTGTTGTCTTCCAAAGCTCAATCTTCCATAAACACAGCAATCAAGATCAGATTATTTAACGCCATTGTTATACTGACTGCCATCTCTGCCAGTGAGACCTGGAAATCTACAACAAGAATTATTCTAAGATCAATGTCTTCTAACAACACTGCCTCAGAAGGATTCTTTGTATCTCATATTGGAACCATGTCACAAGTGAGGAAATTCTACAGAGAAGCAATTCCTGAAGACTCCCTGAGATAGTGACAGAATGAAGAATGTGCTTTGCTTAGACCTGTGCTCCACATGAGTGAGCAACGCCCAGCAAAGACCGCAATCAATTGGATGCCACCAGATGGTCAGAGAAAAAGAGGAAGGCCAAAGAAAACCTGGCACCAAACATTTCAGGAAGATCTGAAAAACATCAATCTTAAATGGAAGGATGCGGAAGACTGTAGCTACGGATCAAGAACTGTGGAGTATGCTTGTAGCCTAATGTGCTTAGCCCAGGATGTGAGAAGGTCTGATTTGAAAGACAAGTCACAAATGACAAGTACTCACTATTTATATTCTGTCAGAAAATTGACAGAGGCACATTTATTACTTGGGACTGAAACACGAACTGATTATTTGGATTATCCATTACATATCAAATACCGTACTCTGTTTTCTATATTTACTCAAATCATCTAAGTTTTTCATATTAACTCATCATTAAAAATATAATACTTTTAATGGGATTCCTCCACATATTCAAATGTTAGCAAATGAAGAGTTATAAAACGATGAATATGTATTACTAAGGTTAGAAGATGTTTTGGCACTGATATATCTGGAGTGATGTTTTTTAAACACACAAACAAATGAGTAGTTTTATTGTTTATTTATATCCTGCCATTATTATTTATTATAAACTCAAAGTCGTGAATATATCTAATACTGTTTCCTCCTATTTTCCCCACAATAATAACCCTGCAAGGTGAGTTGGTCTGAGAAAGACTGACCGGCTCAAGGTCACCTGACTGGCTTCCATGGCTAAGGTGGGATTTGAACTCCTGGTCTCTTGGTTTCTAGCCTAATACCTTAACCACTAGACCAAACTGGCTTTTAAACAACAACAAAAAAGTGAAGTTAAGTAAAGAATTACCTTTCTTCTCAATAATGGGATAAACCCTTTTATCATCAGATGGTTAATTTATAAATAAATTTTCATCACCTGCATGTTTTCATCAACAATGGAATCCCTTAAGGTTCTCATACTTTATCACAAGATGTTACTTCGCCACTATTGCAAATATTACTTCTTCTCTGACTGGATTAAAATGAGATGACTTTATCAGACAACTTTCCCAAAAACTATTTCCAACATCAAGACTAACCTAGAAGTAAAACCAAAAGCAAGGATTAAGCTATCCAATTGTTTTTTCACATTTTTAGATAATTAGAAAAGAAATTTATTAATACTCTGCAAGAGGTGTTTCAATAAATCTTCATTTAAGAAAAACATTTTGAGCAGAAGTGGTTAGTTTGTTACCTTGTTTGCATTTCAAAGGTTTGCTTTACTAGGTAGCTATTTTAAAAAATGTACTTTTAAAAGGCTGTGGATTTCTCTGTTTTCTGAAAAGATTTAAACTTTAGTAAAAAGACTATATATGTATGTGTCTATATATATATACATGTATACACACACACACACACAATATAACCAACTACTAGATTTAAAAGAAAAAATATTTCTTAATGTTATTATTAAACTGTTGTTATTTTCTGAATACTAATCTCTTATTGAAAGTCAACATGTGTAGTGGTATCTGGCTAGATACCAGGAAATCCTGAGTTCTAGTTCCACCTTAGACATGAAGCCAACCAAGTGATCTTGGACCAATCACTCTCTCTGTCACTCTTGAGAAGAAGGTAATGACAAGCAACTTCTGAAATTTTGCCAAGAAAACTGTAGAGATTTGTCCAGGCACTCACCAGAAATCAAAAGTCCCTCAATGGTACCCCCACACACAAAATACACCCCTGCACCCCTTTTATTGAAAATAAATACGTTCAATCAAGTTGTTCTGATTGGTCTAGGATACATCAATTATTCAAACTTGTTTTTAGAGAACAATTGAGTTAGAGTCTGTATTTGAGTAAATTTGCTATTTTTTTTATCATGAGTAAAAATTCTACTCATAAAGAGGTTAGCAATGTAACTGTAACTCTACTACACACTCAAGTTCAAACAACCAGCAGCCAACTGACTAACTTTACATCTAGAGACAAAGTCTGATGGCGCTAAAGGTCTGGTGAGCAAGTGAGATATTCGCAGGTATATTGGCACCATGAAGTGTTGTCTTGCATCTCTAACTTGAGCTTGTACATTGTTTTCATTTTTGTATGGAAAGATTTGGGTTTGTTATACTGATTTTGCTGATGATGTTTGTCTCTTCCTTATTCTATTTTTAGATTTGTTTTGCATTATTTTGTACACTTTTTTTACACAAAAGGGTCTGCAGCAGGAGTGTCAAACTGGCAGCCCATGGCCCGGATATGTCATGCCCAGGCCATGCCTACCCCAGCAAAGGGAAAAAATATTGCAAAACGGCAATATGACGTCGTGAGTTTGATACCCATGCTCTACAGTATTAACATATTAACAACCCCAGTTCCCCATGAACGAGAGTTCAATTGGAAGTATCCTTGGATAGTTCCTTAGGCCTTGGATCAACATATTGCAGGTACCCATGATGAAAGTCTTCTGAATGAATAGAAGAAACTGTCTTCTTTTTTATTATGGCAGATTTATCCTTTTTGGTTTCTGAGATGGTTCAAGTGTCATTATTACTCTGTAATCTTATAATAATAAATATCATGTGGTGTCCTAGATTCTTCTGAATTGCCATTTCACACTACACTCTACAACACAAGGCAGAGTGGACAATTATAGGGTAAAGAAAGGTTATGTGAACGTTATATCTACAAAGATAACTTTTGCTTACAATGTGATGTTGACCATCCAACTCATAGATTTTACTGATAGGCATAATCTTCCCATTCTTTCCCTGGAGTTGATCAGAACTTAGATTTTATTTATTTATTTATGTTTTGCTTGCAAAGGAAACGCTCTGTCTAGAACAGCGTTTCTCAACCTCAGCAATTTTAAGATGAGGGACTTCAGCTCCCAGAATTCCCCCGCCAGCATGAGGAATTGGAATTCACACATCCTGAAGTTGATGAGAAACACTGATCTAAGAATCAAAGAATCCATCTGGATTTTACTTTCCACAATAGGCACAATAACTTGAACTCTTCTTTTGCTGTAATACAGCCACATTCACAGGCTTGAAAACTTTTAACATTCTCTAAAAGTTGTCACCAGTTTCTAGTGGCCGAACAAGAAAATAAATAAATGTATTTCAATATGTGAAATAAAGGGGAAATAATATCTAATTTGCTAAACTGAGATGGACACTAAATTAAATCCAATAGATCTGGGTTGTTGATCTTTCCCTCTGAAAAGTGCACCTTGCTGATCTACAAATAGATGCGTATGCATTTCGACATACATAAAATATGGACATATTTTTGTAAACAGTTATTCATGATATATGTGATTTGACAAGCGATTTTATCAGACAGACGATGTTTTAACCCTATTATCAGAAATATTTAATTATAATTCATTTTTTTCTAAGATACGTAGCTTTATACACTGCATACTTTGGATAGCAACTTTTAGGAAAATGAAAAAGCCAAGCAACAAAAGTCTTCTTTAGTTGATTTGGAAAAAGAATTGACCTCTGATTCATTTATTTACTGAGATTATTTCATAGGAACCTTACCATTTGCTGTTGCTGGGCTTAATCCAGCTACTGTTATCTAGACCAGTATCTTGTGCTTCTTTCCTTGACCGACCTTGTTCTCTCACATCTAGGTGGATTAGTTTGCCTTCATTTCCCTTAAAAGAACATTTTATCCCCTGATAAAAACACCAAGGCCTAAGCCTAATTCCCTAGATGGCATGACTAAAAGCTCATTTTGCGAATTACTAGCCTTGAGAACAATGATCATGGTCATGAGTGCATGAAAAATTGTTATTTTAAAGCTCAAGCAATTGTAACCATTATGCCATTTACTTTTTATTTTTTTACTTCTACGACTAGATTCTTGGTGCTCAAACGCCACAAATAACAGCCTCCTTTTTGTACCTTTATTTTTCTTGCCAGAACTGATTGACTGGAGAACAGTTCTAAATGGCCCAATACAGGCTTAAAGGTTTGTTTCTTATTTTCAGTGCAGATCTAAAAATTGAAACTTTGGATAATTTTTCACTGTCTCTCTTTAAGCCTTCATGATTACCATGTAACTATAACACCTTTCTGTCTGCCTCCAGCTTTTTTCCCCTCTCTTATCTTTTTCACCTTGAGTTTCATAATTTCATCTGCATTGTTCTATGTAACAATCATTTCAAAAACACCTTCTTCTCCTTGTTCATGGAATGTTATTCTCTTCGGTCTATTCTGTTGTCTTTTACCTTTAATCAAAATTAGTTAAAACAGTATGCCGGTTTAGGTTTAATTTGACAGAAATGTAAATTTTACCAATTTTTCAGTTCTGTCATACCCAAGATTGCTTCACAGTATGGCACTGTTTCCATAACAATGAAGAGTTTATTTCTCATGGAACAAAAAAAAGCAGATCAACTAACCTAATCAATTAATTCCAGGGGTTTAAATTTATCTCTCAATAGACTAAATTGCACAGTTTAACTAACTCCACCCTAATCAGCTGGGATATGAAGCAATCCTTATCTCTCCCAAGACTGAGACAAAATCCAGAGACCTTCCAAAAATAGTGGAAGTCTGCCATCCAATCTGGGTTGATCACCAGAGGTTTAGTCTTCCGACCTTTCCAGAATGGGCTCCAGCATGAGTCCAAAAGCTCGGAAGACTAAACCTTTGTTCTGATGACTGACCCAGATTGAATTCTGCAAAATTATCCTGGGACACGTATATCGTGAGTGAAATTCTTGGCCAGTAGTCCTCCACCTTTTTCTGACGATTCCTTATAATGCTTTTTTCCATTTTGTACAAATATGGTTGCATCAAGAATGCATACTGGAGCTATAAATTGAATTTATGGATGAAATGGAATCCGTGAGAATCTTAAGAGTACAGAAAGTATTTATTTTCGGAAAATCTTTGTGGCAGTAAAAAATGAGATGAAAAATTGGCAGCTTTCAAATTGTTTTAATTGCTAGATTTACCACATTACCAGTGTATTTCTAATTTTAAATAATGTGAAACAATTAAACACACAGAAATTTATCATGATTGTTTTCTTTTTTCTTTTATTTAGATTGAGGGATACTAGGATTTAATTTGATTTATAAGGCATTTTGATATTAGGAGGAATATTGTAGATACACACTTAGCATTTATTCCTCAACCATCTGTAATCTATTGCTTTTCTCAGTTTTTATGCTTATGTGTCATAACATATTATCTGCATAAATTGCACAGATAATTGTTGAAAATTGCTTGAGAATTACCAGACCCTTTTTTGATATTTGAGAGTATTAATTCTTTACCTTTATCCAAAAATTATCAAGAACTTTTCCCATAAATTCCAATTAAATGTCAATCTGAAGTTGTTGGGTAAGGATATATCCACTCATTCCTTCAATTGTATGAGACTAAGATGGAATTGGTTTGATTTTGCTTCATAAAGGGATTTTTCAACCAGTTTTCAGCAGATATATTTAGAAAACAGTGCTGAATTTTCTTTTCCAATTCTTCAAGATGCTCAGCAGTTTGTGGCATGACCTCCCTGTTGTTTGTTGCAACAATATTTGGGAACATGTCCATATTGTCCTCTGTCATTTTCCAGTCAAAATCTTAACTTTTCTCTCACAGCATTAATTTTGGCTGAAGAAGACAAAGACATTTTGAGCTTTATTTTATATGCCAGAATTTACCCTTTTTAAATTGTCACAATCATCCTCTAAAGTAAGATAACTTTGCAGATCAAATATTGTTTGCCATGAACCTTAAAATTCTTCTTTTTGCTCAAAGGTTTTTTTTTAAAATCAGCATTTCATTTTTCAGTTCATAGACATGTTACAACATTTTTCTTCTCAAAAGCCCTTTGGCCTCTGTTTGGAAAAGGAGGTTTAGCGGATTTGTTCCCATTTCTTTATTAGGTTGAAACCAGTGATGGGATTCAATTTTTTTTACTACCGGTTCTGTGGGCGTGGGTTGGTGGGCGTGGCAGGAGAAGGATACTGTAAAATCTCCATTCCCTCTCCACTCCAGGGGAAGGATAGTGTAAAATCTCCATTCCTACCTCACTCCAGGGGAAGGATACTGTAAAATCTTCATTCCCTCCCCACTCCAGGGGAGGGATACTGTAAAATCTTCATTCCCTCCCCACTCCACGGGAATCTCCATTCCCACCCCACTCCAGGGGAAGGTTACTGCAAAATCTCCATTCTCACCCCACTCCAGGGGAAGGATACTGTAAAATCCCCATTCCCTCACGATCAGCTGGGACTCGGGAGGCAGAGAATAGATGGGGCAAAATCTTCATTGCCTCCCCACTCCAGGGGAAGGATAGTGTAAAATCTCCATTCCTACCTCACTCCAGGGGAAGGATATTGTAAAATCTTCATTCCCTCCCCACTCCAGGGGAAGGATGTTGCAAAATCCCCATTCCCACCCCACTCTGGGGCCAGTCAGAGGTGGTATTTACCGGTTCTCCAAACTACTCAAAATTTTCGCTCCCGGTTCTCCAGAACTGGTCAGAACTTGCTGAATACCCACCTCTGAAGAAAACCAACTGGGTGACTTAAGGCCAGTCCCTCTCACTGTTCAACTCACCTTACTAGGTTATTGTAGGGAATATAAGGAGGAAGAAAGCTGCCTTGAGTTATTTATCCAAATAATAAAAGCAGTTAATAAAATAAAAGAGATAAAGAAAAAAACATTTCTTTCCGGTCACTGAATGAATAACATCTTTGTGTGGGAGAGGGAGAAATGATGATGATGATGATTATTTTAATGTAAAGAAAGAAATATTTCAGCCTCCAACATTTTAAATACACTGTGTCTGAAGGGGAAAAGGGCTCGCAGAGGACTAGTAAGCTTTAGAAAACAACATCTCTCCCCCCCTTTTTTTTTTCTTCTTTTCCTCTTTTGGAGGGGGGGTGGTGGTATTAAGAGATGATCCCTTAATGCTCTTCACACTCTGCATTGTCGATCCAATACCGCAATAATTTCCCGGCATTGCAGAAACCAAAAATGGAGAAATGAAAACAATCTGGGTGGTAGGAGAGGCCAAAAAGCCCTATTAACCGACATCAGAAATCTGCAACGGAGGTAGCACTGAGAATGAAGACGGTGTGTGAGGGCGCTGGGTTGCGAGCAACATAATCCAAAAACTAATCAGTGTGACCTCCAGAGGCATATTTTAGAGGCTCGGTAGGGCGAGAAGAAGCCACCAGCTCCAAATCGCCTCTGGATTGCTCATATTGTGGGAGACAAGAATTCGCTCTGGAGGATCTGCTTCCCCCATTATTGGGGTGGGTGGGGGTGAGTAGCTTTATAAGAGGAATTATTTCCCAAAGAACGCATATTAAGAACACAAGAGTCCTGATTCTAAACATATGTCCTTTCAGTCCCGCTGCAAGAAATGGGATTTGGTTCTGCTTAATCACTTTCCGTGTACCAGATTACCATCCAAAGATTACTGTGTTTTCTTTCTTTCTTTCTTTCTTTCTTTCTTTCTTTCTTTCTTTCTTTCTTTCTTTCTTTCTTTCTTTCTTTCT
>JANHFK010001732.1:111884-126588 GCA_036250565.1 Sibynophis collaris
ACCGAACAGAGATGTTCTGAGTTTCCGTCCTGCGTTCTCCCACCTTTTCCCTGCCCCGCCACATCTGCCCCGCTCCGGCAGTTCTCCCCAGGTAAGCCTCTGGATTGGGATGGATGCTTAGTCCCGGGGTGCTTGGAATTGGTCGGTGGTGGTGGCGGCGGCACTTTCCAGTGGCTTCTCCCCAGCAATGGATCTCTTGCTGCTGTAGTAGTTGGTCCCAGATCCATGTGAGGATTTGTAATTAGCTATGCAAGAGAGAAAGGCAAGAGGGGCTTCAAACCAATGCTGGAAGACTTTGGATTAATGGGTTTGGATTGGAGGTAGATATATGTGTGTGTTCTGTCCTGTGTTCTCTGTGTGTGTTTATCTTTGTGTTTGTGTGTGAGAGTGATCTTTTGGTAAAGAACTTGCTATTTCCCAGCTTATGCGTTTTAGATTCTTTTCATCCTCTTGAATTGATAGGTAAAGATGCAAGTTTTGCTCTCAGAAGATAGTTGTAAATGGGATTGTGGAGAGGGAAGTGAAATGCAGGAAATGCAGAGAATATAACTTCGGATATACTTTGGATGTGGGTACTCTGTTTTGGAGGAATGGGACTGGAAAACCAGGAACGAATTTTAAAAGTTCCCAAATCGAGGTGTGCACTTCATCAGTGGGCTGAATGAAATGGCTGGCCAATAGACAACAAGATAGGGTTTGACCCTGCAACTTCTAGAGATCTTGATGACTTCCAAACAGGAAAGGCAGGTTCCTGGTATCCTAAAAAGAAATCCACCGCAGAAGTGTGCAGTATAGAAATCACAAAGTGTAGTGAGGTAGCACTGTTTGTCTGGGGAGAGCTCCATTTCATGTTGTCAATCTATTCTTGCAACAATTTCTATAAGTCTCAGACCCTTTCCCCTCACTTTCCTCTTGTGGTTTTTTTCCCTTGTAAATAAGAGTAAGATCCCTATACATGGCTGAGGTTGCAGGTTTTTCCAGTTCCCAGACTATTTCACTCAAGTAGAAGAACAGGATTGGTTGGTGATAAAATGGAGTTTGTATCTTAAACAAGTGTGTGTTGGCATTGCTGCCAGATTATACAGAGGGGCCTTCTTAACCAAGCCTCATGCTTTGCTGAATTTGCTACACCATTTCTAGATTTGAAACAAATGGTCCCATATTTTTATGTTTTCAATAAATGCAGCTCTTGAGGAAAATAATGAAGAGCATTGTCAGCAATTCTGTGTAATATCCTTGAATCTGAACATAGTTTTTAACACTGAAGAAATTACTTAATGGGTGAAATGTATATTGAGTATGGTTTCTTCTATCTTGATTCATTCATTTAGAGAAATCCTGTCACATTAGAAACATGCTTGCCTGGAGATTATTATATATTAACTAATTTTGAACATTACAGACTACTGGTTACTCAGGCCATGGTACTGAGCATTGATATAGTATTAAAATGAGATTTACAATAATAGTATTATCCAGGGTTAAATAAAAGTTGCATATTGAATTGATAGTAGTATCAAAGTTCTAACCTAGAGGGTCTTGGGGCTGATATAATATTGCTAACCTTTATTGTAGTGTGTATGGTGCTTGCACTAAACTTTGAAATAATATGGAATCTGCATATCCACATTTTACCTGAAAGAAGCCTAGATGCTGAACACCAATAGTTTACTTGTTGTGCATAGGCAAAAACAGAATTGTTTCTACTCTAGCACTTGCACTTGTTCCTTGCAAATCTTCTGGCAGTTAGGAGAAAAGATAATTTAAACAAATAAGATTTAAGACATGGCAGAGTGGAATGAAATTTCTGCATGCCTTTCAGCTTGATGTTAAGGAAACAGCAAGAAGGCTGATAGATGAATTTGCAAAATCCTTAGACCTTATATGCAATACATACCCATTATGAAAAATTGGAGAATACGTATTTTTAGAAGATTTGGTGACTTGTTGCAATTACCTAAGGAGTCCTTTTCTCATACGAACTGTTAGACTCACTATATGGTGATAGATGCAGTGTTGGAAAGCAATAATATCTCAGAGGTAGAGTATAAGTATTCATTCTAATGCAGAGTCAACAATGGGCCTAGCAGAGTGTTTTAATAGGTCAATAAAAGTCATTTGGCGTTTATCAAAGTAGGTTGTCCACTACATAATACTAGAACTTTGGGATCATCCAGTGAAACTGGATTGGGAGAAATTCTAGTCAAATGAAGGAAGTACTGCTTCAAACAGCATCTGAATGAAGTAGAATTTGCTATTACAAGATGTAAGGCATAGCTTCTCATAAAAAGTTTGAAAAAGTTAGGTCAACTACCTATCTAGTATGAAGGATAGAGATTTTTATTTTCAGTACTAGAGAGATTGAAATGGGGATAATGTTGTTGGTAACATGTTCTATTTGTGGGTTTTTCCAGAGCATTTTGTGAAGATAGAATGCTGGGCTACATAAATCTTTGATCTGATTCAGTATGATTATTAGATAGGGCAACAATATTTAGGAATCCTTTATATGTAGGAATCATTTCCAGTTGTTGTCCTACTTACTTATTGCTGCTTAATTCTTTCAAATTATTAGGTAAATATATTTAGGAAAAGCAACAAATACATACATTATTGTATATAATTTCTCTTCTAGAGGTAACAGTGCAGGAGCTGACAGTGTCTTTACTGATCAATCTAGCCCTTTGGGTGGTTATGATGTTAAAGAGTCAAGATTGTAATGATAAGAAAGAGGGAGGGAGGGAAGAAGAAATATAATACATTTTAAGATTAGAAATATTTTTCATTTTTTAAGGTAAGAATCAAAGGTTAGAGTTCTTATTTCTAAGCTTTATTGTGGATGATAATTACAAGTTGCTTCAGCATCTCCTTACAATGAAAACATATCCTTTATTTGAGTGTTGATGGAGAGTGGAGAGTAGTTGAGTTTGTTAACATCATTACTGTGGAAATTTACTAGAAATAAATATTGTGGTATTCAGTCAGATATTGACTGCAACTTTAAGCGTAGTTATAAGACATGACGTTTTTGAAGAGAAACTTAGCATGAAAGCTTTAGGACATCACAACAGGTAATAAGAATATTTAAAATGGAATGTATTATTTAGAGGGAGGTTAGACTGTAGTTTGATTTGATCTTGATTCAGATGTGAATTCAAATTTTGTCTCTATATACCCATATAGACAAGAAACAATGGATGGAAATTAATCAAGGAGAGAAGCAACCTGGAATTAAGGAGAAACTTCCTAACAGTGAGAACAACGAACCAGTGGAATGGCTTGCCTTCAGAAGTTGTGGGTTGCCGGTCACTGGAGGTTTTTAAGAAGAGACTGTACATCCACTTGTCTGGAATGGTATAGGGTTTTCTGCTCATGCAGAGGATTGGACTAGAAGGTCCCTTCCAAGGTCCCTTCCAACTCTGTTATTCTGTTACACAAGTATACGTATCACAAGGCAAATCCTATTTGTTCCAAGAAATTAGAGATGGAGGCTGGATACACACGCCAACACAGACATAGACACACAGATACACAGAGAGAGACAGAGAGAGACAGAGAGACAAACAGACAGAGAGAGAGAGACAGAGACAGACAGAGAGAGAGAGAGAGAGAGAGAGAGAGAGACGGAGAGAGAGAGAGACGGAGAGAGAGAGAAAGACAGAGAGAGAAAGAGAGAGACAGACAGACAGACACAGAGAGAGAGAGACAGAGACAGACACAGAGAGAGAGAGATGGAGAGAGAGAGAGACAGAGAGAGAAAGAGAGAGACAGACAGACAGACAGAGAGTTCGGTGCAAAACATTAAAAGATCTTGAATAATTATCAGAGACATGGCCGGTAGCATATACACCCTACTTATTTTTTTATGAAATAAATATGTTCACGGGTATTGTGTATCACCTTAAATAATTCCATATTAATATTTAGCACCTAACCATAATTTATTGATTGGATGCTACTGAATAACATTAACAAAGTGACTTCTGGCATCATGTTATTTGTGAGAAGGTGTCCGTAGATAATGAGGCGCAAAATCCTGGATGTGCAAGTATTTACTATAATATGGGGTTTATTATAGCTTATGAATCACGTTGAGCGATAGTGACCCTAGCAGGCCACTTCCTGTGTGGCTCTGAATCATTATATTGGCAGAAGTCCTATGTGCCTGGCAAATCTTAAGGTTTTAGGTACATAATTCTTAATTATAAAAGAAAAATTATCAGTGGCTTAACACTCTGCTGGGAAATTAAGTCTTGCAGAGAAGAATCCCAATAGTAAAAGTCTGTTTTGCACAAATTAAATTGACTTGTGCTGCCCACACTGACTAGATGGTTTTTTGAAAAGCTGTGGTTGTTAATTGCAAAGCTTTGCATCTTTATACAGACCTGCCAGATCCTCATGCATAGGGACTCGCTCGGTTTATCCAGCTCCATGAATGTGTGCTGCTCAGGACATGAAATTCCACCATCCTAGCATAAGGTTTCACATTAATGACCGCTTAATTGTAGCTGATCATGTTTGGCCTGGTTTAAGACCATTTAAATTGTTCTCAGCTCCCTATTCACAGTTTATCGAGGTTTCTGGGGACAGGAGTCCAATGACTTAGACCAAGTTCAATTAACTTCATTGAAGAAATGCAAAATGATTTCCCGCGACATTATATCCCAACAACAAAAACACTAGTCGCAGAAATCATTCCATTAGACCCAGGGAATATCTTGCCTCTGGAAGTTGTGGGTGCTCCAATACTGGAAGTGTCAGGGTTCCGACGGATGCCCTAATTAAATCATGAGCCTCGAGCCAAGCTTCAAAAGAAATCCAGTTATTTATTAGGAGCTTCATGTTGGCACATTCCAAGTGAAGCCAACTCTGACCCCATGTAATTTACGGCCCAAACTTGATCCTATTTCCCCCATCCCCCCAGGGTGTGTCATCAGTCACATTCACCAACGAAGCAATTTTGCAGGTTGTAGAGATCACTCCCCTCCGGCCGCTGTGGGTATCCCTGAGAGACAGCCTTGAGAGAGAGATGTCTGGAATGTTCTTTTGTTTTTGGCTGCCATGCTGTTTCGCCATTTCCCATCCCCCTGCCCATGGCAACTCGAAAGCAGGCCAGGGATGCTTTGACATTGGGTTTTGTGGAAGTATTTGAAGACAGTAAAAGAAGTAGGTCCACACAGCTCATTTGAAAAATAGCTCTGTGGATATGGTGAAATAAGAGAGAGAAAGAGAAGACCTTTAGGTACTGGAGAGTACAAATAGTGGAATTAAGATGTTAAGATGGGATTATTCCTCAAAATAGAGCCATACAGATGGGCTGGGGCCACAATGATCTGAATTCCTAGTCAGTGTGACCAAAATATGAGCCAATAAACTCAAATAATTTTGAAGGGAATTTTCAAAGGAAAGCATACATCTAGTTTTGTTTCTAAGTAGTCCTCGCCTTACATCCACAATTGAGCTGTTGCTAAGCAAGGCAATTGTTAAGTGAGTTTTTCTCCATTTTATGACTTTCTTCCCACAGTTGTTAAGTGAATCATTATAGTTATGAAGCTAATCATGCGGTCATTAAGCAAATCTGGCTTCCTCCATTGACGTTGCCTGTCAAAAGCCATCTGGGAAAGTTACAAATGGTGATCAGATAACCCCAGGATTGCGCAACTGTCATAAACCAATGCTAGTTACCAAGAGCCCAAATTTTGACCATGTGACCATAGGGATTGTGCAAAAATTGTAAGTGTGAAAAATGGTCATGGTTTTGATGCTGTGGTAACTTGGAACGGTCACAGTTGTAAGCTGAGGACTACCTGTACTTGGAAATCACTTCTAGACTTGGTGCATGAGATAGAAAAAAATGATTTGGGATTTGCTGACTAGATAAGTCTGTTGTTATTGAAAAGTATACTAAGTTGATAAAAGTAAAAAGCTGAGGCTGTATCTTACTCTTTTATTCCACTCCCCCTTTTTCTCTCTCCCATTTTCCTACTATTTTTGTTTTCATTTGTATTTTATATTATGGACCTTAATGAGTTAAATTAAAAAGAACACACCAATTTTGAAAAGAGTTTTTAAGAGAGCCAGTTTGGTATAGTAGCTAGAAACTGAGAGTCAATTTTAAGCTGGCCTTAGGCACAAAGCTTCAGAGTCTGTAGCAATCCTGCCAGCACACAAGTAAATAATTTAGCAGGATTCATTTATAGAAGAAACTTCTTTATATACAATAATATAAAACATGATGCATGTATACAATACCCATGCAGCTCTTGCAACATGGTAGCAAGGACAAGAAGTAGAAACAGAAGTAGAAGCCAGAACCACCAGAACTCAGAATCACAGAAGCTGTAATCACAGAAGCACAGAGACAAAATTAACTCTTAATTAACCAGTTAAAAGACCAGGCTCCTAGCCGTCTCCCATGGCTCACAACAAATCCTGTTTCTTAGTCACCAAACAGTTCCCATTGGCTGACTTGTTGTTATGGCTGTCCCAGCTCATAATTTCTTATACACTGACATAGTGAGCATATGTATACGTATGTGCATATATGTGTATGGGTATATACATATTTTCTTTTGAGAGCGGGCATCAGAATCAGTGGAACAACTTGCCTCCAGACGTTGCGAATGCTCCAACACTGGAAGTTTTTAAGAAGAGGTTGGATAACCATTTGTCTGAAGCGGTGTAGTTTCCTGCCTAGGCAGGGGGTTGGACTAGAAGACCTCCAAGGTCCTTTCCAACTCTGTTATTCTATTCTATTCTATTCCATTTTTCAATGCGTGCCAATTTGCTCACAGGAAAAGTGACAATAGAGGTTATCTTATCCGATTTGACACACTAAACAGCAAAACAAACTCAAAGCCAAGGCAGATTTCCTAAAAAGAGAAATGCTGGGAGGTTTTTCTGGCCTAGCCGAAGGAAAGACATGTGTATTTATTTGTTAAATGTATTTGTATGGGCCTCTGAAACACCCCGATTGCCATCAAAACCTGTTTCTCATCTCCGCCATATTTACAAAACACACGTTCATCTGAAACGTTACACTGCAAAACAAACTCAACCCAAAAGCAGATCGCGAAACAGAAATTCTGGGAAGCTTTCTGGCCTAGCCCAAGGAAGGGCTTGCATATTTACTTAAATTTATTTGTATGGGTCTCTGCAGGGTATCCTAGCCAGATCAGCAGCCTACTGCACCATATACCCCCCTCATTTGAAGTGAGGGTGAAGATGAGGAGCAGCAAAAAAAATATTTTCCTCCAAACCCCTGACCTGCAGCTTCCCTTCGTTTTGAAGCATTCATAATGCAGGCCTTAGATCCGGGAGATTACTATTCTAGTTGTTTGTAATTTACAATTAATTGACTGTAACTATGATTTATGACCAATGACTTGCTGTTTAGCAAGTACAATGTGAGCTTGTGCACCGGAGACAAATTCCTTGTGTGTCCGATCACCCTGGCCAATAAAGAACTCCATCCCATTCCTATCCTATCCTATTCCAACTCTATTTTTATTCTATTCCTATTCCATCCCATCCCATTCTATCCTATCTCTGTTTCTATTCTATCCCTATTCTTTCTATTCTATATTCTATTCTATTCCACCCCATTCTATCCTATCTCTATTCTCTTCCTATTCTATTTTCTATTCTATATTCCTATTGCCATTCCATTCCATCTCTATTTCTTCTTTTTTTTAAACCTCCATAACTGTCTGGTTTCGCTCTGCAACCAAACAAGACAAACACAGACTTCAACGGATAATTAGAACTGCAGAAAAACAATTGCTACCAACCTACCTTCCATTGAGGACCTGTATACTGCACAAGTCAAAAAGAGGGCTGTGAAAATATTTATAGACCCCTCACATCCTGGACATAAACTGTTTCAACTCCTACCCTCAAAACGACTATAGGGCACTGCACACCAGAACAACAAGATACAAGGACAGTTTTTTCCTGAATGCCATCACTCTGCTAAACAACTAACTCCCACAACACTGTCAAATTATTTACTACCCTGTTTCCCCCCAAATAAGACATCCCATGATAATAAGCCCAATTGGGCTTTTGAGTGCATGGCAATAAGGCCAAGTGCTTATTTCAGAGTTCAAAAAAATATAAGACAGGATCTTATTTTCGGGGAAATATGGGTAGCTCTATATTATAGATATACTTGAGCTTCCATTTCTGGATGTATTGCTCAGTATGAAAGTACTAAATTATTTCCTATACTTAATTTTTACAAGGTTCCCATAACAAAATAATATATCTGGACAGAATACTGTGTATTAATAATTGTAATTTCCAGCCTTGTACTGTATTTGTATGTAAAACATAGTAGACTCATGATATGAATAAATAGTCCCAGAATATGGGGAAAATAAAGGTCACCATACATACTCATTTTTGTTAATAGCCTTTGCAATGTTTTGTAGTAGTTTAGTATTGATCAAGCTTAAGATTCAGTAAAATATTAGTCTTACGTGTTGCTATGCTTCTTTCCTGTAAGAAAAATGTATACAAAGTAAAAGTAGTCAAGTTAACACATAAGTTAGAGGTTTGATTGTTGATGTGTATCTTCAAAGTGACTTCAGATTGCCTGTCTGTTATTCCCCAATACAAGTAACAATCAGTTAGCTTCCATTGAATGAAAGCTTGTTCTTATCTTGCAGTGTTACTGATAGGTGTCACTGTCAGGACTTTGATGCATAGGATTTTTAATAGAATGAGAAAAGAAAGGTAAGCAGGGATGCAAATGAAGGCTCTAGCAGAGAAGTGAATCTAACCATATTATCTCAACTTAATGCTTTAATATTGTCAAACTTTTATCATTTGAAAAATTCTAGATCTATATATAATACAAAAATATTTGACTAGGATACTTCCTTCTATTATTTTTAAGAAGTATCTGCTAAAAACAGAATAAAACAGATAGTAAATGTGATCTGAAGACACTTCGGCTTAACAAAAGACACCCATTTCACAGATGATTTAACTTTGATTAACCTACTCTGCAACAACAGACCACGCAGACAACTGGAACTTCATTCTCTTAGAGTCATTGCAAGGCGCTGTCTAATTTACAGCCTGCTTTTCTTCTCATCTCAACAAAATACAGCACAATTTTGATGTTAACACTAAGTAAAAATTCACTGGTTCATTTACCATTCATTGAAAAGAGATTTGGCATTTTAAAAGTAACTGCTACTTTTACAGATTTTTAATGCTTGCCTTGTAACCTTAGATCCTCTGTCAAGGAAAAAAACATGGTAACCACTTAGTATATTGTAATAAATATTCATCAGTAAAATGATTTGACATTTAGTTTCACTCCTCATTGTTATGTTCTTGCGTGGCAGTGTAGCTTTTAATGTGAAATAAATAAAGCATTTCTGCATCATTGGGGTAAATCTTAAATGCTGAATAATAAAAGAGATTACAGCAATGAAATAAAAGAGCTGGACATTTGCTCAAAATATTTTCCAGGGCCTAATCCAGAATGGTACAGCTGGTGCATATATATTAGATTGTAAGCAATACTGTTTAACTTTTGCTGCTGTTTAGTACCCTGATTTTAATTCATACATAATACTGTATTTGTAACATCTTGTACATAAAATATTAGTTATGAAAATTGCCATTTTAAATAGTACATTTTGTGGGACATATATATTGGCAAGAATACAATACACCTGTATGACAATTTAATTATAAAGTTTGGATAATTTTGCATCTTTATTCTGTGGTCTGTTTTTAGTAGAACCATTGGTGTATATGGAACTTTATTGAGAAGAAAACAAAAACATACTTATAGCTGCACTTGAAGAACTTTAAAAAAGGGGAAGATGGAAGTGAGATCAATAAGATTTTGTGTTCATTGATACATGAATAGGCTTTCTTTCAGCAAGGCAAGAAATTAAAGTAGAATGCAAAGGCTTCACAAAACAGGATATTGGAAGGAATGAGAGCAGTTGGTATGAACATTAATATCTACATTACGAATGAATATTACAGTATGAATAATAATACGTACATTAATATATATATACCCAAAAGAAAGGGTATGTTTATTTAAGAGAGCAGGTATCATTTGGATACTAAGGTGACAAAGCTGGAGAAGTAGATTTTATAGACCAGTATATATTTAGGGGGGGAAATTAAGTAGTCCTATATTTTCACAGTGTTGTACGGGATTAAGCAGCTTAATTTGGCAATGGGTTGAATACAAGGAACAAAGAAGGCAGAAGCAGCAGGAATTTCAGATGTGCTTGCCATTATGCCAGCACAACTGCATCATTTAGGCTAGTGCGTAATAGACACTGGATCACAGTGATGTTTAAAAGCATCAGGCACTGCTTGAAGTACTTCAAAGGCTCTGTGTACTATTGGGTAAAAAGCAGGAATAGGACTTTTGACAGCTAGAGAATTTTCTGGTCACATAGTTAGCCCAAATTTGTTGACCTGCAGATGGATGATTTAGAAAAAGCTGTGGCTTTTTGCCAGAATAGTAGATTGTTCTAAAATAAATACCATATGTGTATGTATATTGAAGTGAATTTATAATTCTGCTGATTTATTTGCATATCAGCTTAAATTTAAACTATTAAGGATAACTATTCTTGGATATCCACTTCTCTTAATTCCTTTGCTAGTATGCTATTAAGTGATAAAACATAAGATTAACGGAATTAAAGTTTGTTATTTAGTTAGTGGCGTTTGCATATATCTTAATAAGTATTAAATGGAGATGAAAAATTGCTCCAGTGCTTGCAAGTGTATTTATGTAATTGCGGTAATACCATTTCTAGGGCTGAGATTCAGTAATAGTTATTCCTAAGCGTTGACAGCAAATAAAGAATAAGGACGAGGAGGAATTTGTTTATACATCTGTCATCTACACTAAAAATGTGAAAAGGGAGGGGCAATTGATTATCGGATTTCATCTCTGTAATATATGTAAATAACCAGATCGCTTGGACGGTAGTAGAGAGCTGCCCATCTGTTTTTGACAAGGATTTGACTTCTATCACAGAAAATGGTACTTAGAATTAGAATGGAATGGCACAGCCAGGAAGCTGAGATTTAACTTCTAAATGTATGGAATTTGAGCTTTGAACAACTTATAAAGGTCAAGGGGGCATTCCTGTTCTGAAGTCGCAGTGGCATTGTTTGCTGTACCATGTCTACATACAAAAAGAGAAGTCCACACTTAATTCAACCAAATTATTTAATCTAGTCATTGCTTTGTAATTTGCTATTCACAATCTCTCATTATTAAGCGAAAATTATGCATTTATCAATTTTCTCTTCCCCAATGCTTGGGTGGAAATCTAGTCTCTTGTTTGGGGCACATGGCATAGAATTGCTCTGTTATCCAGTTTTCTGATTAATAGTCCATTGTATGTACAAATTCATCTAAAAAGGAGCAGTGTCTTTCCGTTTCTCTGTGTGATTATTTTGTCCAAAAAAGCTTTCATTTTTTTTAAGTAGCACAAAAGCTGTAATTGGCAGGCTTTGTAAGGAAATGTCAATGTGCAAGAGAGTGGAGATCACTAAGAATTCTTTTACGCGTTCTTTCCCCTTTGCACCACCGCCTCCTCAGCAGGGTCACTGAGATCACTAGCTTTTCTTGAAATGGCCATTTTCACTGGCAGGTGCATTATACCCTGTATTTTCAGATTGTTTTTCCATTCTGAATGTTTGGCAGGTTGATTGCTCTGGCTGCATTGACGGAGAAAGGGCTGACAAATGTGGTTGGGCTGGTTGAAAAGACAGTGATTACTGTTTTCCTTTGTGGCTGATTGAGGCCCTTGAAAGGAAAGATTTTAACCTTCACCATTTGGTTCAGAAGTATGAGCATATATTGAAATTGTTCATGCCATTTATCCTAGTTCTGTAAACTTGTCAGAACGTAAAAATCGCTCGATTTCATATAATGTGGGATTGGCATACGTCATTATCATTTTGATTAAGTTGGAGTTTGTATTATTGTATGCATTATATAGTGTCATTTAAGACATTTGTTCCTTCAGGTATAGATTTATATTTTTATTGACTAAACTAGAGTTAGAAAGATTTTTTTTTCCAGATTTTGCTTCAGCCTATCACTATGTGTGTGGCTTGGCAGCTGGTAGAGCCTACAAGCTGTATTTTTGTTTGCAGGGTAAAGGCTTGTCTCTGGACCTCCTGGAGAGTTGGTAATTGCACAGACTTGCCATTGGAGAAAAAACATAATTGGAAGCAGTCAAGCAGAAAAATGCTGTGCCATCCCATTGCCACCTCAGAGTGGGGATAGACAATCCCAGCAATACCATCTGGTTGCTGCTGTCTAGTCAGCTGGCCTGGCTGCTGGGACCATAGCTTGGCAGCTGGTTTGCACCTCTTGACCACTCTTTCCTCTCCCCCCCCCCGACTTTGAACATGGGTCAGGGGGATGGCTGTAACAAATAAACCCCTGTTGAATCTTGCCTCATTACTTGCAAGAAGGCAGGATGCAGGCTTCTGCTTCCATTCTCTTCTAGACAGATGACATAGCTGGTTAACGAATGAAATAAGTATTTTAAGAAAGATACTCTGAGATGCAGTACAAAAAGAGGCAGGAAACATATTCTACAACACCACATTGCTCTTTTTAAATTTTCTAGGGGCTTGTACTATTTACAAAAGGTAACAATGCAAAAAATGCTACATATATTCTCAGTATTTCAAAGCATCAACACTTCTTATTATTTGTTGCAATTAAGGAAACAGCATTCTACTTTTAAAATGCTCACTAGCAAACATCATAATGATAATGTGACTTGCAGTTAAAATGATAGGGGGGGGGAAGATAATCTCCCTTGCATTTTTTTTTCTTAGCAAATTTGCCTTTCCAGCTAGCATCATCAAAACTAAAGTAACTTCTTTCCTTTATGAAAAACTTTTTCTTATTGAATCTATATCTAAAGAAAGCTATAGTTCTGAGAGCTGTGTTAAGATGCTTGATTTTCATTATTCTATATGTCAGCATGCAGTCTAAAGACATATGGATGATTGTTTCATCTGCAGTGACAAAGCTGAATAGAAGTTAAGAATTTAAAGTGAAAATCTCTGAAAAGCTACCCTGTACTGTATGTTTAGTTCTGATGCTGTGTTAGAAAAATCACTAGATAGAGTTTACTCACAGTGACAGTATATTTGACTGATTTTTTTTTGTTATTCAATAAATGTAATCCCAGATTACAACTGGCCAAGCCATTATTGACAAGTTTTCTCTTTACAGATGAGGAAGATGAAGATGATGTTGTTATACAAAAACCATCAGTTGCACCTGAGGAAGAAAGCATTTTGAAAAAGGAGGAAGAGGAGGAAGGTATAAATATTTTATTTCTTTACATCCATTCTTATGCCATTTATTCTAATAACTCTGGATGATTTTCAGTATATAAAACTAGAATTAACCGTAAATACTAAAACAATAAAGAAACAATTAACTATCATAAATAAAACTTAATACTGCCAACAGGAAGTTCTCCCTACTTCAGTATTCTCTTAAAGAGTGCTATGTTCCTCATTTTTAATAATATGAAGGAGGAAACATGTCTGACTCAAATTTCTATTTTTATTTTGTGTGTATGTTTCTCTTTCCTGTATAAAATTTGTATTTATTAAAGTTTAAAAACTAAAAAGCATTGAATAACATTGCAGCTGTTCATCACTGCTGAAAATCTTGAGCCCACACACACTAATATTCTAACCATTAAAATATATTCATTTTAGTCTCTTGGTTATAAGTCACATTCCAAATCTGTCTCTCCACAGTTGCCCCTCATGAACTAACAGAAGAAGAAAAGCAACAAATTTTGCATTCTGAAGAGTTTTTGAGCTTCTTTGATCATTCTACAAGAATTGTAGAAAGAGCTCTTTCTGAACAAATTAATATTTTCTTTGACTACAGTGGCCGGGATTTAGAAGACAAAGAAGGGTAATGGGGGAATTTCTAAAATACGTTACTCCATTTCTTTTAATTTTACTGGAAATGATCCTAAGTCCACTCTCTTCTACTGTTTTATTTTTTTCCAGAGAAATTCAGGCAGGAGCTAAACTGTCCTTAAACAGACAGTTTTTTGATGAACGTTGGTCAAAGCATCGTGTTGTTAGTTGCTTGGACTGGTCATCTCAGGTAACTTTACTTGGTCTAATAAATCTTCCTTAATAGATATTATTTTCCTTACTCTCTTGTCAAAACAGATTTCCAAGAAATAAAGTTGTGTTTAGTAACTTAATTTGGATTGATTTGAATGTGTCCTATTTAAAGCCAGTAACACAGAATCTTTTTTTTTATCTAGTACCCAGAGTTGTTAGTAGCATCTTATAACAACAATGAAGATGCTCCTCATGAGCCTGATGGAGTGGCCCTTGTCTGGAATATGAAATATAAGAAAACAACTCCAGAATATGTATTTCATTGCCAGGTAATGCAAGTTCTTATCTTGCAGAGTTAAAGATTTTGTGTTAGTGAAAGTGGACAAGACTTGCCTTTTAATTATCAGCATAATGATTTAATTGAGGAAACATGAACTTCAAATGTAACCCATTCTAAACACATGTTGATGACTGAAGGATCCAACTATCTTCTTTTTAGCATAATGTGCCTTTTTATATATATATTTAATTTTAGGCTATGTATATTTAGGCTATGTGTATGTATGTATGTATGTATGTGTAT
>JANHFK010001732.1:133389-147393 GCA_036250565.1 Sibynophis collaris
GGGGGCAGCCACATTTTTTTTTTGATTTGATTAATAAAACTAATAATAAATTTTAAATGAACAGAAAATGAATGACTGTACATTTGGTTTATGCTGATAGGAATATGCCATGACATTGTTTCACCGAACTCTAGCACAGGGTAAAACCAGGGCTTTTTTGTTATCTGGCATGAATACAGGTTCTTTGTACATCAGATACCATGTGCATTGTATCACCCTAACAGATAGTTGGAACAGTTAAGCTTCATGAAGCTAGTATTCTGTGTATTGCTTAAAGAATGCAGTGCTATCAGTTGCTGAGCACTGAGCAAAACCTAGGCATGATGTTCTCACTGAATGCTTTAAAGCATCAGACTCTGAGTGTATTTAGCACTACTTTTGTGCAGCAATCAGTTTTGCTCCCTATGATGTGCTTGAGTGGAAGAGGATTACCTATAATAAAGTAATTTTTCCAGTGTAATTCAAACTCAGCATATCCAGGCAAGGTTTTATCCAAGCAAGGAAGAACTCAGTAACTTGGAGCTGTCATCTTTGAAGGCTTGGTGCTCTAATTCCTATCATTACTAAATCCATCTTCCATTGGGCCTTGTGTGGTATATCAGAGAGATTTATATCGTTAAAGGTAAAATATTTCCTTCTCTGTTGTGTTAGGATAAGGGACAGCTAGATACCTTTAATGGTCATATTATCATCTGAATATTTGTGACAAATCTAGCAAAATTCCAAAGAGGGTATAAATCATGACGAAGCATTGTTGTTTGAACTGGGGTAGGTGCCAACAGCAAGCATTACCGTGGATGGAAATCCAGCCCTTAATCATGTAAGATGGACAAATTCAGGACGTGAGATTGCTGTGGGAGATTCCGAAGGACAAATAGTAATTTATGATGTGGGAGAGGTAGGTAATTTTCTCACTTATTTTGCTTTGCTTCAATAATAAAGAGTGCATAGGAGTCATGTTTTTGTTTCAATTTAGAAAGTGTCTCTCTATTTAAAGTTTGGGCAGATTTAAGTGCGAGAGTGTGTGCATGTGAAGATGAAAATTTAAAGAAATTATCATGAATATAGTTTTGTGAAACAGCCTAAAACTATTTCAACCCTTCCTCTATTTCTTGGAAACTACTGCCCAACCCAGTTTCCCATAATGCTGCTGCTCATTCACCATTCCTTTTTTATTCTGAGGGTATCCGATGGCAACAATTGGCAGGACTTTCAAATTACAAACTTTTTCAGAAAAGATTGCAAGTTATCCAGAATCTTTCATGTTGCAAAATAATGTAAAAAGTTGTCTGTATCCACTAAGTTTAAAACTGGAGAATATGAAAATATGAAATACACAACAAAGATACAGTTTACAACTGAGTTTAGGTCAGAAGGCCAAAGAGGGTTCTGTTTGACTGTTTTTGTGTCACTTCAGAATCCTTTATATTTGAGTTTGGAGAAATTCTCCAGTGCTGTCAAAGTTGTTCAAACTAATAGTTGTGACTTAGGTTTGCTTTACTGGTTTGGACAAGTAAATAGTTTTCAAATTTCTTTTTCCTACATATAATCTTACCAGACAATAGGACAGCAGGTTAAAAGTACAATTCTTCTAGAAAACAGAAGAATGTGAAATATATTATTCCCACCCTATGAACTGTTTGTGTCCAGTTAGGCACTGGCTAGATGCTACTGCCTAGATCTTTGCTCACTGTGATTTCTTCATTGTAATGGAGATGAAGGTGGCACAGTAGTTAGAGTGCAGTACTACAGGCTACTTCAGCTGACTGCTAGCTGCAGTTCAGCTGTTCAAATCTCACCGGCTCAAGGTTGACTCAGCCTTCCATTCTTCCGAGGTGGGTAAAATGAGGACCCAGATTGTATGGGGAAGCGGTATATAAGTCTAAGTGCTATTGCTATTGTGCCTACTCTTTGTGTTGAAATAAATTTTTCATGTGCATAAAAATTCAGGGAACCTAGAAATGGACGTTTGTTTCAATTCAATTCAATTTTGGATACAAACCAATGATTTTTTTTAAAATCAGCATATTCATGTTTACTAATACCTCCCATATAATATTTCTCCACAGCAAATTGCTGTTCCCCGAAGTGATGAGTGGACCCGTTTTGGTCGGACATTAGCTGAAATTAATGCAAACAGAGCTGATGCAGAAGAGGAAGCAGCAACTCGAATTCCTTCCTAAAATTTTACAGTGGATTCTAGCAATGAATTTGGGAATGAGCTAAAAAGAGCTTCAATGTAGTAGCATGTTCTAGCCTGCAGCAGCAACTTGAAAGTGAAAACATTCAGTCAACTATGGATTTGACAAGTGTATAAAGATTACTGAAGCAGATCTTGTGAAGTTGCTTTTTAAAAGCTAAATCACATATTCTTAATCTAATCTGCATATATTAATATTTATTCTAACTTGGCAAGACATATCTTCAGTTGAAACACTACTTACATTGTATATTTAAAGTTACTTAGGCTGTCCAACTTTCAATGGGATTTAAGTAAGTTATGTAAATCTATCTGCGGGGGGGGGGGAGATTATGGAACTGCTTAGAGTTAGTTACACATGTATCTGTTCACAGCAATCTTTATCTTAATTGTTATACAGTAGGCTCCCATGGTAGTAGATCATGTAAAGGAATAAAAATAATCTATTAAACTTTTTTTAATTAATGGAAAATTTCTAAAATTCCTTGGATTTTTTGTTAAATCTGTGTAGTTAATAAGGATTCTTTATAAATAAAATTCATGACGTTTTTCTCATATGTATCCATTTAAAGACTTGGTTTTTTAAAATAGGATTGTGTTACATGCTAATAATTCACGCAAGGAGATTTGTAGGGGAAAAGGAATCTAAAATTACTTTCTATTTATGCTTATAATAAAAATGAAAGGGTGCAAATGATTTTTAGGTTTAAGACTTCATCTTAAATTGTTGAATTGGATATAGCTTGCACTATTCTACCCAAAAAGAAAAAATGAAATCTTTTGAAATCCTGTGATCATAGGATAATCTATAATTTGTCTGGGCACTTTTCTAAAATTTAAGAAGCAACACTTCATTTTTGTATGATAAACTCACAATCTTATGTAACCAAGAATAGAACAAATTCTCTAATTTCTAGCCAGTTTAGATTACTTGTGGAAATATTAAAAATTAAGCTTCAAATATTAAAAATAAAGTCATTTAATACAGTTGTAATATTTTGTAAACTAACCAGCAAATTGGACATAAAGTAAGGTATCTTAACCTTCAAAATTTTGCATTGCTATAAAGTTGATCTCGCCATTGATGATAGTTTCATTTTTTTGTAAATGCCAGTTACTGTCCTGTGCAATAAGACTTTTTTGCATTTGTAATTTAATTGCTTCTGAAATAACTGCTTACAGGCAACATATTATTGCTTAGAATGGGTGGGCAACCTGCGGCTTGAATGTCGCATGTAAACCTTTTCCTCGTTCCTTTTTTTTCCAGATGTACATGGTTAGCGTTGCCTTAATTGAGGAGTAAAATGGCATATTTCAGAGATATGTTTGGGGGTGGGGAAGGGTGGGTAAAAAAAGTCAATGCATATTGGAGAAAAACCGTATATATTTACACAGATAAGCCCATTGGCAGATTTGCGGACTCTGAAATTTTTAACCCAAGTGTCATAAAAAGATGTGCCATCCATGGATAAGCCTACCCTCAAAATTTTTGTATGATTTAATTTTCACAATTGGCTTACCAGCATTTGGGTGCATTTTTCATGATATTTGGGTTAAAAAATTGAGGATCTGCTTATCCAGATTGGAGTATTTGCAAGTATATAAGAGAAATATGGTATTTTAAAGAAGCTATGGGAACAATCTACTACACCAGTGAGGGTGAACCTTTTAGAGACCAGATGCCCAAACTGCAACCCCAAACCCACGTAACCCAACATGGCAATTTAACCTGAATAATGAGGTTTTACTACCTAAAATAATGGTAAACAAGGCAGAGTTCAACTAATTGTTCTAAGAAAAATGTGATAAATGCACTTTTATGGCCCTTCATTAATTTTCTGCTTTTGAAATATTACATTTAGCAACAATAAAAAAGAAAAACTTTTGTAATAATTCTTTCTCTCCCTCTTTCTCTTTCTTTCTCTCTCTCTTTCCCTCTCTCTTCCCCTTCCCCTCCCTCCATCCCTCCCTCTCTCTTTCTCTCTCTCCCCCCAGTGGGAGAAATGCGATGGAGCTGGGCTGGGGCGATGGCGCGCATGCCCACAGTGAGAGCTCTTGAGTGCCACCTCTAGCACCCGTGCCATAGGTTCGCCACTACTATACTATACATACTTGCAGATACTGTAAGCCCATCTGCAGATAAGCCAAAACCATTTTTTTGATGAATTTTGGTCCCTAAAAGTCTTGCGTTATCTGCCACTATATACAGAAGACTGAATATTTCAATCCTGTTTCTCCTATCATGGCATCATAAGGCACTCTGCAGCCATCAGTATTATTTTAAAAAGAGTAGCCATTTGAAGAATGAAGTTGTAGGGATGGTCTTGTTCAGGTGGGCCTTTAAAATGATACGCATAGATACAAAATATTGTCTATAACAAATATTTAAAAAATGATTTTGTAAAAAAAAAATTCCATTCATATGGATTTCTTGGAATAGTGATAGGTCAGCTTCGTTGCACATATTAGTAACCAGATTTTCCAGCCTTTGGGAAGGGTTGGTTTTTATTTGTTTGTTGTTTGTTTGTTTTTTGCAGGCTTTTTGCCCCATTTTCCTATGAGGCTTCCTAAGTGTAACAATTCAAAAGTGAGGGGAGGGAGTTGCATTACAGTTTGTGTAAGATCTGGACTTGAGGGTAGTTGGTAGTGATTGGCAGTTTCCTTGGAGGTATCTATTAATTGGTTTACTGGGAATGGCGACGTCTCTGTTTTGATGGGTTTACCGCATCCACCTGCGGTCTGGATCAGGCATCTGAGTGAATGGTAAATTTTAACCAGCTCTATTGAACCGTTGATGGTTCATTACGTCAGTATTGATCTCCCAAAGACAAAGAGCCTGATTCTAAGTCTTGCATTTTGTATCTAGCACTTTTGTATTCTAATTTTTGAAAGCTGTATATACAGGAGCTTATGGATGTATGGCAGGGTTCCTTTTTTAAATAAGCCCTCAATTAAGGAGGAAATAGTCACATAGGTACATTGCCTGAAATCCTTGCATATTGCCATGGCTTCATCATCAAGTAGCTTCTCCTTGCATTCACCTAATTACTGGCCAAACAATGAGACCCCATTTCCAGGTCTTAAAAACATGCTGCATTTCCCCCCCTCAATCTATAATGGGGAGGCCAGAGAGATTACTAATTCTTCAGCTTCTTTGGGCTTTTTTAAAATTGTACACATACTCCTTAAAAAAAAAAACTAAACATCAGAGTATTAGAATACTATTGAGGAGCAACTTTGCTAGGTTAATTTTTCCTTCTTTAAAACTTAGTCTCTTAAAGATTTGGTGTCAAAGAAAAGACGCTACAGGGCTCTGGTTTTAAATACATTTTATTGTCACATGATTTTTAGTAAAACACTTTCAAAACAGTCTGTACATTTCAAACTATTTAGAACTGCAATATCTGTTTCTAGAAATGCAACTGCAATTTCAATGCCATAATGATGTCTCTGTACAAAGATGTACAATATGTACAGTAACATGGAGTGCAAGCTGTGCAAAGCCAAGCCCTGGGTACTAATTCAAGCCATCAGAAGAGGAGAAACGATCAATGGCTTGATCGTAAAGCCTGAATCAATCTCCCGTGTGCGAACGACAATTGTATCTTTGTATAGAAAGAAGAAATGATTCAGTCTCCGTTCAGTAAAGTGTCATGCAGCTGGCTGGAGAGCCAAGGACTGTTCTCGGATCTGTCCTTTGCAGCCGCTTTTACCTGCTGGAAAAGTCAGCTCAGGATTCAAGCTGCTGCTTTGGTTTGCACAGGAGTGGCACTCGCTGCTCGAAATTTTGGAAGAGAAAGCCCAAATTTGTTTTCAATTCCAGCAAAAGTAGCTGTGGCAAGCCGGTACCCACCAAGGTGATCAGGATTAACAGGAGGCAGGCCTGAGATTCGAGACTTGGGATGAGGTTCTGAGCCGGAGGGCTTGCTAGTAAAAGAGAAACAAGCAAACATTGGCCACATTCAGCTACTGTTAGCATAACTATTACAGCATGTTGTGTTTTACTTTTAATCCTAATTCACGGACTACAACAGTGGCTTGGCTCACAAATATATACCAGTAATAAAATAGCCATAACTTACAGCACCAAAACCAATAATTTGAATCCACTTTTTGTCATTGCTAAGTTTTACACTTATGGTTTGTTCACTAGGTGTGTATTTATCTGATCACATGCTTATCACCATCTCTTACATAGTGACTGTCAGGGCTAAGGTGTAAGTAAATCCAGGCCAGGTGATTCTTCCCTTAGGAAATTCATAGCCATGCTAATCTATGTAAGATCAGGCCAAATGTTAAAAATACGTGTTTGTTCTTCCCAAGAAGCACTGTTTTGAACAGATGGTTTACATTAAAGCTGCAGACCCAGGCAAGACAGCAGGAATAAAATAAGCAAGCTCTGATCAATTTCATTTTCTTTTCTGCAATGGACAAGCTGCATACAAAATATCAGGCTGCCTGGAATTTTTATTTTAGGTCCTTTTTCCATGAAATAGGAATGAAAATATTTTTATTTTATGGAGTCCTTGGTGCTCTCTGAGCTTGGTTGTTTGCTTGCAGATGTCTCAACAGCCAACTAGGTAACATCATCAGTGCAAGTGAGTATAGGGTTTGCTCCCTGTTTATATACAGTAGCCTATCCTGCCATTTTGGGGGGAGGGGAGTGTGTTTAGCGTTGGGTGCAAATAGCCTTAACCATTTCATGTGATTAGAAAGTACACTGGGTAGTAGTTACTCTGTTCTTCATTTATTACCTCACTATTTATCCATATTTGTAAAGATTCTATTTAACTTCCAATAGCACTATGACAATTATCTGGGGAACTTCAATCTTTGTCATTTTACAGTTGTACTTCACTCTGTGGCACTACAGAACCAGGCATTGTGGACAAATTTTGACTTGGAATTCTATCCAATCCAGTCCTGTTTGAACCAGCTGGTCTGCTGTACTATGGCACCATTCTCACAAAAGCATTTCATGAAACTTTAATTGAATATACTCTTCGATACAGGCGCTGCTCTCTATGAATAGGAAAGCTCCCTCTGATTCAAATTGCTTTTACCTGATTATTTTCTGTACTTATAAAAACAAAGAAAAATAGAAATACTAGACAATTTACTGAGATGCATCAGTGTTGTAATGGGCTGGTGCATGTCAACATCCTTTAAAATTTAGATGATCACTTATACTTACATGCCTCCAAAATCCACATAGAGCCAGCGCTGCAGAAGTTCGTAAGTCAGTAAAGTAACACCAAATTGGGGTGAGGATCTGAACACTCGGGCTGTTGAAAAAGAAGAGTTAAATGTAACACCTATACTGAAAACATTATTCCCCTCTTTCATAACCAGTGTTACGGAAAGCATAAAAAGAACAAGAAATAACAAGCAAAATAAAAATAACAGAGGAGAGGGGAGGAAAGCTAAATTTAGTTTACATGACTGCCATTCACAAATATCACTCCACAGTTTTCAGTACTTGAAACCACAGTTGCTTTCACCATGTCCAAAAACCACTTCATGAACTGGTTTTTGTCCTTTCAATTTCTATTTCTCTCCCACTTCTCTCCTCCTAAGAATCACAACTCCATCCAACTATGATTTCCCTCTTCTCAAGACATTCTCTCTTCCTTCTCATATTTGTTTTGACACTCAACTCTTGTTTATTTTCTCTATACAACCAGGTCATCTCAACATACTTTTCTTTAAACTGGTCATTCATATTTTTTTTTAGTTAATCCACAATCATCAAGCACCCTTTCATTTTTACCACTCCTTGTTTTTACCCATACCCATTGCACTCAACTTGCTTTACATTCTCTTGATCTCTCCGATCCTCCTTCTATATAACAAAATGGGCCGATGTTAATTAAAAAAAATATATCATTTCACTTCTTGCAAAATAGTTCTTTGGAACAGATCACGCATTAACCACTATTTTTATACGCATCTATACATCTTAAAAATCCCTCCATTTTTCAAAAAATTCTAGAAAAATAAACTCTTCTACTTGCTCCAGGTTTTGGGGAGGGGGGTTGCCACTTATATATGCTTTGCAATTGTTCAGATCATTTCCCACGTCAAACACTACTTTGGTTTTTGATACATTAATTCACAGATCCATATTCCGCCTTGCTCCTATCTCACATAACACTGCAAAACACCACCACAATATAACCCATTAAAAAAATACAAGCATATTCCTGTCCTGAACCTCTTCTGTCCCTGTAAACATATTATGAACAAGCAATGGAGTATGACATATATTTGACTTACTTCTCTTCTATTAGAGTCAAGTTTCCATGGCCTACTGTAAGGCCAATAGAGTTGGGGTTGTCTGTATCTCTAGAGAGAGGCTATTACATGGGGCAGGCACTGTTCTTTTTTCCTATTTCATCCCTATAAAGCTCCAGGGGGATGTGATCCATTGAAAAAGAGCAAAAAGTCATCAGTCTGCCTACTTTACTCCTACCCAAGGAGATTACAGCATGGAAAGGCTATGTGATCTTGCAGCATTGGGTTTGGATACATGTCTGTTTCAGGGTTGGTTTGTTATATTTGGTTTTTAGTTATTATTATTATTATTGTGAGATGCCTAGTATTGTCTTATCTAAGATAACTGAACATTTATTTTTCTAAATAAATAAAAAAATGTGGATGATGCCCAATTATGCATCTCTGTCCCAGGCAAATTAACTGATGCTATTGAGATTCTGTTCCAGTATCTGGAGGCTACAGAGGTCAGGATGGAGAAAAAAGGTTTCAGCTTAACCTTGGTAATATGGAATCACTGTGGGTTTTAAGGCCTCCCAAATCCTATGAGTTTCCATTTTATCTCTGATGGGGATGGCACTCTTCCAGACAAAGTTGGTGCACAATTTGAGAGTCCAGAAGGACTCATAGTTTCTGCTCAAAAAGCAGGTGACAGTTGTAGCTGTAAGTTGTGTACCAGTTTGAGAAAGTTGTGTGTACCAGTTATGCTTATTCCTGGATTGGGAGGTCCTACTCAGTTATTCATGACATAGGTGTTAAAGATATGGATGTGCCTGTAGCCATTGGAACCAGGAGATTAATCCTGTTGACAGATTTGTTGATGGTTTGTATGGATTAATATCAGATTTTTTATCATTTATGAGGTTTCTATTGTTTTATGTTTTCATGGGTTTTAATCAGGGTGTATTAATGCCCCAATTAATATGACATCCAACTTTCTCTCTTAATAATAAAAACAGTAATAATCAATCAGCTTGTATGCATATTGGCCAGCATTCAAGCACAATTCAAGCCAAATCTTAACCCAAATCTGTTTATGGTGTTCTGTGAAAACTAGAATCTCTAAATCTATCCTGCAAATCATCACCTTGTTGTCCTCCTTCCTACCGATGAGGCTCTACATTCAATGTACTGACAAAGATATGAAGATGGATCTGAAGTTGCCAGAGGTGGAAACAGCTGCAAGGCTGGCTCCATCACTCTCACAATTTTAATACCATTCATTAATATGAGTAAGTTTCTCTACTGATCAAGATGTGAAATCCTTTTCTTGCCTGCAGCTCCCTTCCAAAAGGCAGAAGGTCCTTCTTCCCGAAGTATCTTGGCAAAGCAATCAATAACTCCACTGTATGTTGTCTGACCAGCCCGAGCAGCCACTTGCAGTCTCGTCTTGATGACATCAGCAGGAGTCACCAAAGAAGCCGCAGGCACACCTTTGGGAGAAATGGACTTCAGTTGAGTCGAAGTACTACCAAAAGCGAGAAACAGTACATAGAAATACCTCCGGGAAAAGTATTGAAGTTTTAAAAGAATAGCTTCAGGGTTTCATTCAGAGCTGTGACAAAGGAGGAGCTCCCCATAACTTTGAATAATACTGATAGGATTTAAATAGCACTGTACAGGTAGTCCTTGACTTACAACAGTTCACTTAACGACCATTCAAACTTACAACATTGGAAAAAGTGACCTATGACTGTTTTGCACATTTACAACCGTTGTAGCATTCCCATGGTCATTTGATTCAGATGCTTGACAGCTGACTCATTCTTATGACGGTTGCAGTGTCCCGGAGTGATGTGATCTTCCAACAAGCAAAATCAATAAAGAATCCAGATTTACTTCACAAACATGTTACTAACTTAACAACTGCACTGATTCACTTAACAATTGTGGGAAATTGTTTTGTAAAATGGGGCAAAACTCACTTAACAAATATCTCACTTTGTAACAGAAAATTTGGGCTCAGTTGAGGTCATAAGTCAAGGACTACCTATATTGGACAAGGATGAGGCCAAAAATGTTTGGGCCACATTTCTTCTCCCCTACCCCCACTCTGAATATTTTTCACTGCAAATCTAGCAACACAGTAGATTGCACACCAATTCTAAAGAGCAATTCCTACAAGCAAATGTCAGTCCTTACTTGCTCTCAATCAGTTTGAGTGCTGTATGCACACAGGCTTAGAGAGGAGGAGGTTGCTAGGTAACCATATATGAAACTTAGGGGACCTCACATGATCAACAAGAACTGGCTTAATATATTGTTCCTAACCGAGTGGCAATGCGCCTAAATGAGAACCGCCAGTGGAATGGAGAGGAGAAACTTCAAATAGACATTTGAAGTGTCGTTTTTTTTCTACACCAGGAACAAGGACGGATTTCCTTTCTTCTTTTACAGAAATATTTTTAAAGTTTCTCCTTCCAACTCATATGAGTACAGCTTCCCAAAACTGAATTGAAAGCTGCATAAATTGGGGTTTTCACTTTGCATACCCTGCCAAAATTAAGGATTTTGTACCAAATGCAGGAAAAGGACATAAATTATTCTTACTGCCGTAAAAAACAGTCACCCAAGATGAGAGCTTTAAAACAAGGGCAAGCCCCAGCCAACCCGCCAACCCAATTTGACTACATGTTGCTGAGCTGCATTAAGCTGTTTATCCACATTATGCAAATGTAATTAGCCATCATCAAACTTAGGCTACCTCCCACCAAGGATAAAGGTGATCAAATTTGGATTAAGTTAAACACAATAGTATATTAGCTTCCTCTACGTGGTCTAATGAATATTAAATGTTGCCAAGAATTTTAATGTGCGGGGGTGGGTGGGGTGGACTTATTTGCCAATTACTCAACAAAGTTACCTGCAATAGCACCAGCTGTAAGGAGATTAAGCCCTCCCACGTGACCGTTTTCATCTGCAAGCATCAATTTACAATGTGCGTACACAGGAAAATAGATTGCAGAAAAGGGAATGTCTCGGAGGAAACAGGCCTTGGCTCCCTGTCACGTGGAAAAGAGAAACAAAGAATGAGTCAGTCACGCATACAGGAGAAATTCTCACCGCCTCTGCTCACGAGGGGACAGGGCACACATCTTCTATGTAGATGTGGGAAGTGCAATTTATTATAGCACCTAGAATGCGTTGCGCAAAATGCTTTTGTGACCCAGCAAACCAGCTCAATGATCTTCAGTCCTGTGGAACTAAGACGGTTCCAAACAACTAAGATATAAAGATGGTACCAAAGAAGAGGCTTTGTGATTAGATTGTGTTGAGACAACAAGGCAAGGAACAGGAATACCTTCTTGGCTAAAAGAGTTTTTAAGGGTATTCTGAGATGGGCAGGTCTCTTCGGTCATTTGTTGGATGGAAATGAAATATGAGAGAGGAACAATTCCATTCTTAAGACCAGAATGGGTTTTTTGGAAGACAATATGGGCCAGATGGAGGTTATACCTTTTGCCACATTCATCTCAAACATGGCCTCTGTTTGACACATGAACATTTGGGATGAAAACTCTGCTTGAGATCTTCCCATTTCGCACACGCACCCCTCAAATCCCATTCATGTATATTGATTCTGTATCATTCTTCCAATGCACTACAGTCAAATCCAAAACTCAACTGATGGAAGAAGATCTGCAAAGCAGGAACTATGGATGGCTTGAGCCAATACCCATTGGAATTTTCCCCCCCCAATCTATGGCCATTTCTGTCCTTTTCAAAATCCATTATTTCAATTAAGAAAGGGGTAGGCTGTGGAGTCGTTGGTGCTCTCTGAGCCTGGTTGTTTTGTTGCAGACATTTCATTACCTAAGCTGGGTAACATCATTAGGGTAGTGATGATACTGCCTAGTTTGGGCAATGAAACGTCTGCAAGAAAACAAGTTCCGAGAACACCAAGGACGCCTCATTTCAACCCTGAGCTACAAATATTATCCTTTATTGAAAAGGGTAGGCTGACTTTCGGTGCAACCCTCCTTTCAGATAACGTGCAAGTAAAACAGGGAATTGTTCACATGCTTTTCCTTTTTAAAAAGAAAAAGCAAACTGCAGTGAAATGTTGTTTGAAATTGCCCTTAAGAAAAAAAAAAATAGCCTCTGCGTGAATTTTAAGTTGAAAGGGAAGTGGCTGTGCTGTCGTCACAAAGCCTTGAACTAACATGGGATTCTATTTTATAAGAGCAGCGTAGCTGCTACTATCGGTTGAATTTACATATTAGCCCCTTGCCCTGGCGAAGGGTAAAGGAATACCTCTCCCAGTGTAAGAAAACGAATAGCTTTTGCTCCATTACCTCTTATTTACAATGATGGAAATAAGCAGACCTGCAGGGAAAGAATCTTGACTAGCATCTTTCTAAAGAGCAGGGCATCTTGGGTCTGGCTAGTCTTCTTTTTTTAAAAAAACGAAATTCATTCTAGACAAATCCCTCCACTTAACTCCTAAAAGATTTGAATCCTGCTAAATTCCACTACCACTTTCCTGTCGTCGTATTAAGACAAAGAGAGTAGCCCGCTGTGAATACAACAACAGAGACAGCAGAGCTGCAACAGAAATGTTCAAATAATTTGGAGCTGCACAACAAATATAAAAGAAAAGCAAGAAGAGTCTTTCTTTCTTTCCTCCCTCCTTCCCCACCCAGAAATGGAAAGCAGCAGAGCAGTGCCAATATCCAGCAGGTCAGCCATGTTTTATCCCTGTAGCTTTGGGAGAAAGTGAACATGGAATAAAGCGGAGGAGACTTTCCACACAAGCTTTGGCCACCAATATAGAGGTAGCCCTCAATTTACAACCACAATTGACCCCCAGAACTATGGTCATACAGCATTGTGGTCATTAAGCAAACTGCCCGTGTAATCCCAGTTCTCCTTGTTGTGGTTGTTATTTGGAGCATATGGTGCTTCAGGGGATAGGAGATAGGTAGCTGAAGGGGATAGGATGGGTAGCTGAAGGAACAGTTGTAAGTCGAGGACTCCCTGTACAGGTGGATTCATTTTCTCCCATTTTTGCCAATGGACCCTACATGCCAGAAGAGAATATTTTCAAATGTGAAAAGATTCCCCTATAACCCATCACATATGAAGGTTTCCTTGGGATGGGGGCGAGGGGGTTGCTTGTTTCTTTCAACAGCCTCCCTGGCATAGAATAAAGAGAGAGAAGAAGCAAAACCAATAAAGGATGTACCTTATACAGTCCAAAAATCCCCAAGTCCTTCAGAACGGTGAGGGCGCTAACTCTGGGTCCAGTGGTGATTTCTCCTGCTACCTGCAAGCGAATCTTGACAATCTCCAGTGGGTTCGTGAAGATGACTTGTGAACCTCCTGCCTGTAAAACCATAAGAAAGACAGCTTAGACCAGCTACTTACGGCTTCTAGTGGACAACCATTTAAATATGAGCCAGCAATGTGCAGCAGCTGCCAAAAAAGCCAACAAAGTTATAGGCTGCATAAACTGAGGGATAGAATCAAGATCACGTGAAGTATTAATACCCCTTTATAATGCCTTGGTAAGGCCACACTTGGAATATTGC
>JANHFK010001733.1:99131-109726 GCA_036250565.1 Sibynophis collaris
GGTTCTGTTATGTTGTACATCATCCAGGCCCTAAATTAGCAGAGTGTGTCCAAACTATGGAACTACTTGAAAGCTGGCATGAAATTTTGACTGCTTTCCATGAAACACAGGGATGCTATCTAGCCCACAAAGTTCCACTCTTGCTTCATCAGTTTATATATGTTGCTCCAAGAGCTTTGGGGCAAACTTGAGATGAACAATAATATTTTAATGAACAATGGTTTCTATAGGGCATGACTAGACTGAGCCTGAGGGAGGGGTCATACACGTTGTAAATTAGGAGTCCCTTCACGCCTGCAAGAGTTCTAAATCCAGCCCACCTTGAATTCCTTTCTATTCTTAACTCTCATGCATTTCCCTTAATGGTCACTTGGCCAGATTTTTGTAGACAACTTAAGCTTGCAATAAATATTTATACTCATTTGAACTGCATGAATCTCCTGATTTCCTGGGCGCTTGACATTAATCTAAGGAATTCAAGGTGGGCTGGTTTTAAAATATCTTGTGAGCACGAAGGGACTCCTAACTTACAACACATTTGACCTCTCTCCCTTGGGTTCAGTCTGATCATATCCTACATTTTGTGCCTTTTTAACTTTCCTTGAAACCCATTTACCCAGCATTTTTTGGTGATTGAGCCTTGAACATAGACTTAAGCTAAAGTAAAAGTGATGCAGAAGACTATTACGCTGGGGCTTCTTATAATTCCTAGATTATTTTAATCCCATGCAGTTGGAGTGATTTTAACAGAACAACAACTTTTGGGAAAGTTCTTTGCTATCTTCTCCATCTTTGAATTGGTGGAGCCTCACAACTGTAGAATTTTTTTTGTAACTTTTTCCGGACTCAGAGGCACTAAAAAAAGATCTCATTTTGTGGGAAGTATACAGATTTATACATTCTTTGAATTTGGAGAATTATTACTTTTTTACATCAGTATACTGCAAAATGATTTATTTGTGTAATAAGTGAAACAATCAGCAAGCTTTGGTGTTCTTTATTTAGTCAGGTTTTCTATCAGTTGGGCCCACAGAAAGCTCTTGTTACATTCAGGGTTAAAGAGTACAAATGCTTTTTCGTCAAACTTTTTGTTATTCTGAAGTTCATTAAAAAAAAAAAAGCCATACAGGAGCTAATAAATATACTGCAGTACAGGGACTATAGTTCTGCAACATTTAATGGGTTCTTACAATGTAGTAAAGATCTGAATGCAGAGGAAAATTATGGAGACAGACATAAAAATATTACATACTATCACTTATTTAGCACTTTAAAATTTTCAAACTGTTCCACATTCATCATCTTGGAGTAATGTATAACACCGTTTTTCCTGTATACTGTATTTCGGGTAAAATCTGAATTCACAGCTCAGTCCCTAGATAACAAGTGTGGGTTAATGTAACATCTGTAAGAAGTGGCGCTGAGTTTGTGGCCATTTATCCTGGTGCTTATCTGCCACCTGTTCCCCACCTGATCTTTTTTCTTTTTTACATTAAAACATTATTTAAAAATACTTTATTTTGAAGAATGCTTTTTAGGATGCACCTTATAAATTTGATGGGTGGCTGAAGTTGTGCTTTGTGACTGCCTACCCAAAACAAGACCACGTTAAGTAAATAAGGGGAGGGTGGCCAACACTCTGGTATGCCGATGCTTTGTCAGTAGCCATATTCCCCCTAAGACCTGTTCTGTGTATAGGCAAGGCCCATAGCAGCCATTTGTAGTGACACTTGTAATATATTTTCAATTTTTCCAAGTGTGCGCACCAGGGCAAAAAACTTGGGGATCTCTGAAATGTCTTCTAACATTCTGAGCATAAACAAGCTGGGTGTTTGTAAGTGTTTGCAGATGTATGCTGTATCCATGTCTATATCTATCTTGTATTCTTGCACAATTGACAAGACCCAGCCTGTTGTGCTCTTTCCGCCACCATATAAATGGTACTATTGACTTCAGCCTGCAGTCTCTGATCACTCAGTTTCCTGTTATATATAGGAATTTTATAGGCTCTCCCATCTTCTGTCTTAGGCTGTGTGAACGACATGCTAAACTCTGTATTATGCTGTATTCCCTGCATAAAGAGTAGGGTAATTCAATAGGCTTTTTTGAATATTTTAATAGGGTAAGAATTAGAAGCACTTACTGGCATTGCCCACACTCCATAGCAGTCTGTGGCAACAATTTTAGTCATGTTAATAGAGCTTGATTGTATCTGATATTCTTTTACACACAGGAAAATACGTAATGAACGAAGATTAGAGGGTATAAATGAGTGGGGGAAAAGTGGCATGCAAATATTAATTTAATGGCTAATTTGGTGTAAAATAGTCTCTCTTTCTCTGTCTCTGACTCTCTCTCTCTCTCACACACACACACACACATTCACATAAACACATAATTTATAATGCTAAAATATGTATTATAAAGTATCTCGTTTCTTAAAACTGATCCTTAAAAAACAAGTCAGGTTTTCATTGTATTCATCCTCTTGCATAAATGTTCACATGCATCAAAACTATTTATTTGGCATAATTACTAGATAGCCCATTGGTTTCAGATTGCTGTGGGTCTGCTCTCTGCACAATAATTGAAAGTTTATTTATTGACACACACTAAGTACCAGTGCATTTAACAAAGGTTGTAAAAGGCAGCACTTCAGAAGTTATAATATGAATTTAAGGGAAAGGGCCTGTTCTCCTAAACTAAAGTGTAAACTTTTCCTCTACCAGTTGCACTAATTAGCTGTATTTGAAAGTTAATGTTTAATTACAAAATCATTCTCTGTTTTAAGTGGTTTTATTCCAGCATCCGCAGCTGCACCAAGGCTAGCAGATCAAAGATTAAAAAGAAGGAATATTGTGGGATAAAGCTGTCATGGTCTGAAAAAAGTTGGCAAGCTACATAATTATTATAAAATAAGCGGTAATAGTGTTTGTGCTCTGCTCTCAAGCAATTTGTACTGAAACAGAAATCAGTGCGGCTAAATTTATATCAGTAAATTAATATTTGACACCTGACATGGGTAGTTTTATTAGTATATCTCTATTTGTGATAAAAGGTAGAAACAAAAAAAGATACTAAAGACATAAAACCATGAAATATCCTCTCCAAGAATGAAGACATGCAAGAGTTCAGTTTGGAACACAGAAAACCCTAAATTCCTTTACAGATGATATCATTAGCATATGTAAATAGTTCTAGAAAAAAGCTTTCTTATACAAATCAGGGTCTGTTTTTATATATATTTTTGTTGTACAAAATAAAATAATCAGAATTGCTTCAAATCAGGCTTTTTTTTTCCTTCTAGGTTTTTTCACCATTTCATTATCTATAATTCAAAAGGGGGGAAAAAAGATGTCATTTCAGAATATTTTATGGAATTTGCACAAATACCATATGCAGAGATATGTCAGAAACTTTAGAAATGTGCCCTGTCCCCTGCTTTAAATTACCTCTAAACTTGTCAAGGCTAAAGAAGATACATTTTAGAACTGCAGCACACATGGGCCTCTATTCGGCAAATGCGGATGGACAGTATCTAGCACAAAAATAATCCAAACTGCTCAAAATTTAATGAATGTCTAAAGAGCAAAGTCATTGGAAACCTGTCCTCTTAATCAGAGAGATAGAGAGAATTCAAAATATTTTTTGCTTTCTTTTGTTTTAAATGGTTTAGGAGAAATTAGTCTAACCGTTGAGTTCCTTCTATAACCACTTATGCTATTTCTCGGTGCTTTTATTCCAACTTGTGTGATCAAAGGGATTAATTGCTTTTCAGATTAACAATTAAGACAAATATATTAAGATTGGCCACTCCAGTAGCGAAAGAAACAAAACAAAAAGACTTGTCTTTCCTGTAGAAAGAAAGAAAATGGAGGAAAGCATACAAAAGCCCAGAAAAGAGTTGAAAAATCTTGAACCCTTTCACGCTGAAGGCGTACTGCTTTTTTCCCCTCCTTCTTCTCACGAACATTAGTTCGGTATGAATCGAGGCAAAAAGAAACAATTGTCTCCCCATCTGTGTTAATTTTATGTCCTTGCCATTGTACCGTCAAAAGAATTCGACATTACGTTCTGTTCATTTTAGGCTGTAAATAAGTGCTGTGCTAAATAGGGCTGGTCTACTGAATTAAAGGGCAAAGAACTAAAGCTGTAAGTGAGACATGCATCCGATTATCCATTAGAAGCAGACTGATGGCAGCTTTGCCTGTGCATATTCCTTGCCAAAGCCAATGGCCTTGTCCCTTGCTCCCCACCATATGTACAAGTGCTCATTTCCAGTAATGCCCTTAAACAAAAATCAGTAATTGGAAATTTCACATCTAGTCACTTATCCGTTGTATGCAAAACCAACATCTTTTGTAGGTAGTTGGTGTTTTCTTCTTCCTTTTTGAGATGTAAAAACTACCTCTTTTTTTTTTTTTTTTTGCAAAAGTTATCTCCGTACTTTATTTACTTGGATATTTCCCCCCATTTTTAAAATAGAAAAGAAGCAGAGAAATAGAAGCAATCACTCAGCAAGGACATACTGGCCCAAAGATACTTGATGCAATAGGGACCTTCACTCCCACAAATGACCACAATACTACTGTATCATTTTTCCATGGAGTCTGGATCATTTTTCCAGCACAAACAATTAGATTTGTGCATATAAAAAAAAATCAACCACATGTATAAAAAGTCAACTACATGTATAACTGGAAGTAGTTAATTCACATTCATTTTAATTTGTATTAAATCCACATGAACTATGGGAATGGAGACTTTTTTTATATGTTCCCCCTTGCTATCATAAATTAAAAGAAAAAAGAAATGTGATAAGAAAAAATACAAAAGCATAAAAAAACCCAAGATCCATATGAAGCTGGAACAACTAACTCTGAATCCCGAGCCTTTCAAAAATATCTCAAGTCAATCTCGGCCTCAACCTTAAATTCATATTTACTAAAAACAGAACAGTACATTGATTATTGCAACAGCGTAGCCTTTGTTCTACTAGGCAGTTCTATTCTCCCAGTTTTTCAAGTGCTAGGAGCCATCCAGGACTAAATATTTAGAACATGGACTATAATAATTAGTTTGAAGTGATTGAATACAGACACCTGATACCACATCAGAGGCGAAACATCCATCAACTCGGATGAGATCCCAGTGCTCAAAGATGTCAAGTGCTCTCAAGTGTTTGGCTTCATTGAGCTGAAGATGCTCAATATCTTTAAGAATCAGATCCTTAATAGAGACCATTTTGATTTGCAGTTTTGCAATTTTAAAAAGACAGACTTACACAAGCCGTTTCTGCACAAAAATATTCATGTATGAATATACATTTTATAGCTATATAGATGTATATGAGAAACTGAAAATACACGTTCCCGTAATTTGTAAGCTTCGTTTTAAGAATAAGGAAGGATTAGATTTTATTATTTCAAAAGGCTAGAGTTAACACTCATACCGCCTGTTAGAATAGCACAGCAGATAACAAAGGGCTTTTGAGCATTACTGGGACCCATAAACGCCTCTTTTGGCACCTGCCAGACTGCCTTTTACTTCTGATTTTTAAAGTAGACTTTTAAAATTCAAGTGCTCTTAAGTGTTTGGCTTCCTTGTGCTGAAGATGCTCAAACTAGCATTATTTTTATGTACATGAATGTATCTCAATATAATTCTAAGATAAGAAGTATTTTGATTAGACACAGAATAGTACTTTATTTAGAACAATTCCTACAAACTCAGGAAAAGGTAGCTGGAAAGACAGAAAGCATCCCCAGGCAATAAGGAGGGGCCTAAGAGAAGTAAGAGAGAGAAATGCCTTCTAATAAGGTGGAGCTTCATGGAATACTGATGGAGCCATGAGTATTACAATGACTTGTGAGTACATGAACAAATGGTACCCTAAAGACCATTTTCTACTTTGAAATATCTTTGTGGCCATTGGCCTAAAAGAAACAAGACATCAGCTATGCTTTTAGGTTAGTCTTTGGCTAGCACCTAGGTGTGGTCAATAATAACAGCTTAAAATGAACGTGAAATGTCAGCAGACAGGAAGAATAATGTAAAATATGTTATGTTTAAATGGTTAATAACAACAATGATGGTGATGATGATGATGCAACTATTCTGCTAATGGAACTGTTCTGCTCACAGAAGAAATGAAAAGAGGATGCAAAAGTAGACAAAGTAGTTACTGTAAAATGTATGCCCAAACTGTTGCGCAAGCTACTGGATCGTCCTTGACAGATTTGTCTTTCCATTTTCTTACAGGTCCTTGATTGCAGAGAGAATCTTTGCATCATGGATATTGAGGCAATATTTTTTTTTTAAAAAAAATTTGATTTATATGCCGCCCTTCTCCGGAGACTCAGGGCGGCTTACAATGCGCTAAGCAATATTAAAACCTTACGTTCTCCATTACTAAATCATGTAAGTTATATATCGTAACAACATAGTGAATCTTTGGAAACTTATTAGAGGATCATTTCTAAACCTATAGATTTCCAATTACCTAACTTATTATGGTTACACTATGCGATTATTCTTTTTAAATGACTTTCAATTACAGCCCCAGCAAATTACTCTTACCTTCATTCCCTCCCCAGCAATATTCTCTTCATTTAGATGCTTTCGCTTCTAACATTCATGAAGGTGCTTTTGTCTTAACTTATTTAGCAAGAACTGAACTCTCATACTAGCAAAAATTGATATCAAAATGAATGTTTAACATATCAACTAAGGAACAAGGCAACTAATTAGAAAATGCATCAATTGTGCTACTGTTTTTGTTTATTATAAGGACAAAATCATTTAATAAAATCAACTTTTTTGATTGAATTTGATTACAAAAGGACAAGTAAATTAGAATTCTCTGTAGTGGTACCTCAATATCAAGTTCCCATCCAGATGTTTTCAAATCTTAATTATACAGTAGTTTGTTATCAGTGTTTGAACGTTGGGACTATGTCCTCCTCCATTTACTAATAGGTTTAATTTCTTGTGGAAAAATCAAATCAAATAATACAATCCAGCTGTATTTAAGCACTTTTGTTCCTGCTGATGTTTGGGGTGGGGGATGTATTAAAAATATGCTGAGCAATGTCACACTGAACTCAACAGGGCTCATAAGAGCTTAATTTTGATCAAATGTATTCAAAACTCAGATTTTAAGGATTTTAAAGATTAATATCAATTGAAGCCAGATTTTTTTCCTTTTTGGATTGATGAATAAACAGATAGGGGAAAAAGCATGGAAGACTATTTCAATATACAATTATTGTGGCAAAATTATCATATGCACAAAGATGGGAATGGTTCAACATAAACCCACCATGGAGGAATGATAGGTAAAATTGATAGAACTCACTGAGATGAAAAACTGGTTTAAAGAAAGGACAATATCTACATTTATTAGTGACTTAAGGACTTTTCGCATAAAAATGATTTATGGTTTTAATGATTAGACAGGATAGATCGTAGAAAGAAGAGAATCATGATGTAAATTAGGAGAGGTTAAAATATAATTATACTTAAAACTGCTGTGAAGAATATTGGAAGCTACTTCTTCATATCTTTCTCTTTTTTCTACTTGCTTTTTCTACTTTCTTCTTTTTCTTCAGGTTTAGCTTTTTCTGCTGTTTCTTTTCTGTTTTTTCTGTACTAATTAATTTGTATTAATTCTTGTCATTGCTTTTAATACTATGTATATGAAACAATCAACAATAAGTGGAAATAAATAGTTTTTTTGTGTTTTTAAAAAAATCCCTCCTCTCCATGATTTGGATGAGGCCAAAGACAATTAAAATATGTAACATATGCATACAGAGAAAATATTATTTCAATATTCATTAAATAAAGCCCACAGTATATAAGAAACAATATGAAAAATGATTTATGGTATTCCATAGATAGTTCTGTTACAAGCCGGTATTTTCAGCCAAAATGGAAATTAGATTGAAATTCAATCATTTCCAGGAACTATTTCATTAATCTTGAGTTTTACTACTAATTCTTATTAATGACATTTGACTTCTGCCACGGTAAAGGTCAGTGTTTACTAGTCAATTATGTAAATAGGGATGAAATTTGGTAATGTGCCAGAGACACTTATAGTGCAATTTTGTATATGTCTGCTCAGATATAGGTCCTCACTGAATTCCAAAGCTTTCCCACTGATATGTGACAATGTCACAGCATATTTAGTTGCTTTTGCAGAATTATGTTCACAGATAAAAAATGCTTGAGCAAAAAAAAAAAGCAGAAGTCATATTGGTCCATAAGGAATATATATATCAATCTACTTTCTAATTTTATTTAACAAATCATGAATACTGAACAGAACCACAGAGCAGCTATAGAATGCTGATCATTCTGTGGCTTTTCATTAACTTTTTTTTTTTAAAAAACTTTGCATAACTCTGTGTTTACAGATTTGTAGAAAAATCTACAGCTTTCCAAAAGTATTTGTCCTACCCATACAAAGATTAAAGTCTCTGTCCTTCCTTCTGCTTTTTGTCTATAAGAAAAGTAGCCTTTGTTGATAAGGATCAACAATCTATTCAGTTTCAAATAGTGTCAATTTTAGTACCTGCTAGGGACACGTGTGAACGCCCTTCGTGAGTGCAGGAAGTTTCTATACGGTGATCTCATTATTATCCTCTAGTCATCTATTTCTTAGGAGGCCAAGTTATTCTCTTTTATTACCATCCCACCAAAGCCTTCTATTTAATGAGGAGAGAGAAAAAACCAGAAGCTTCTTGGGCTTTTACCGGCAAGCAGATCTGCTGGTATCAGACTGCTGAATAAGGCAATATGTTTTGTTTTTTTCTGAAGTCCTAGGAACTATTAACACGAGGTTAATCAGCAACGTTTTCATTTTTTCCGCACTGTGCTGGTTCAAGAATGCCCCCTCCCCTTTTTTTCAAAAAATTTAAAACACTGCAACAAGCAGATGAATACCAATTGCCTGCTTTTAATCCTGAAGGTTCAACACGCAGGAACACCAAAAAAAATATATGTATATTTGATAAGTTCAGTAGGGTTAATTCTAGAGGCTTCTCTGTACTGGTGTGTTCTCTTGAAGCACATGAAGGCAAAGAACAATCTGGAAAGTTTAAAATAAACGGTAGTCAATCACTGAGTAACACTTACACGTATCACTGCGCAGATTTAGAGGCCAATATGCCACACATATCTAGGTAATAAAACCCACATGTTTTCCTTTCACTTTTCCACTTCTAATGTTTCTACCTAGCCCATCGGGCTATGCATATACTCCATTTGAATTAAAGTATGTCATTACTTCTAAACCAAAGGAGAGTACCTACAGTTTATAATCTAATACTTTCAGAGAGGGAATTTCTTTTTTTTTTAAAGGTTGCTACAAATTGGAAAAGGGCTTTGCAAAAATGTTTGGGTTATTTACACATTTTGATATAATTTGGTAATTCATATATTAATTTTTAATGCAATTGTACAAAGCTGTTGCATTTCAGGTTTGGAGAGAAATATTCTATAGCCATGTCTGGGTGACATGGTGCATTAATTCAATGTCCTTCACTCCTAGGACCTGCGTATAATTTAGTTCAGCCTGAAGAAAATAACTTTGATCCGAGAGCTGTGGGGGGAAAGAAAACTACATATGAAATGAGGTTTTCTGGGTTTAGGGTGGTTTCTTATATACAAGGTGATGTATGAAGATAAACTGCTTTGGCATGCTACTGATGTAGTATAGGATTAAGAGCATAATGGTTTTAATAGACTAAATACACATATACATAGTTTATTCCTTGGCTACTGTCTCTTTCCCACTATCCTACATATTGTAGAAAGCACACCTCTTCAGAGTTCTCTCACACACACCTTGTGAATAGAAATATATTTTTGCAGTATTGTTTAAAAATGCATGGATTGTGGAACATAATTGTCAGAGTAATAAATACAGTTAATCACGTAGCACTCCCAAAGACAATGTTGCTTAAATTAATCTGATATAGCACTAATTTTTGTTAAATTAAAAGGGCAAGGGGAATCTTGAATGAGTTGTTTACAGATCCAGCCTTCTTTTCTTCCTACAATATATTGTCTCCTCATTGTGACAAGAGATGAGTAAACAAATTGACACACTAGAACATTGGGGTAAAATTAGCATTCCCTTCGCTGAAATCTTTCAACTATGCAGTCCATCAACATGTTTCCTTGCCTGTTCTTCCAACGAAAGGTTTTGAAATAAAATAATTTGAGGGAGGAATTTGAAACTGCTATCACAGTTCATGTACATTTTTTTCTACCCATAAAACACATAAGACAAACAACTGTAAGCCAGTAAACTGTTAAAAGAAACTGAAAAAGCCTGGAGGAAGATAGCCATTTTTGAAACTTTCTGAAACTTCTAAGGGTATATCCAAATGAATGCATTCCATACATTCAGACATCACATATCATTGCTTTCATAATCTATTATTTACCGTGAAACCAAAACTCATCCATTATATTGGCATATTATATATATATTTGTTTTTTCTAAGGTTTTTCACGGGTATATGTGTGCAAGGTTATTTTTCAGGAATGCCCCGTGTAATATATATAAATATATATTTTGCAAT
>JANHFK010001733.1:119593-133408 GCA_036250565.1 Sibynophis collaris
CATTTTGTTCAGATCTGAAGAAGCTTTTGGGATGAGAAGCGAAACGTCTTCAAAGAAAAAACAAGAAAATCCAGTTCCCTCTTGAAAATGATTGACCTTTGGGACAATCATGACCTGGATGACTGAGAATCTCCATAGAAATATATCCTTGGTATTAGGCTTCTAGAAATTCTCAGGCATTTTTGGACATATATTCTTTCTAGCTGCCTCAAATTTTATAGAAAATAGTTATATTCTAAATGAGATCTCAACCAGGTCAAAATGGTATCTGATTAAGAGCCATCAAGTCAGTGTCAACTGTTAGCTGTCACAGATTCTTATCATGATGTCTACAATGTGGCCTTTTACTTCTCTCAGTGGTGCATTCATGGTATCTGAATATCCTTTCCAAGAACTGCTAGCCTGTAGCATATTTCTTGACCTCTGGATCCTTTACTGATGATGGTGTATCCTGAAAGAGGTATCATTAAGGTCAACCAAACAATAGGTGAAATAATTCAAAAATAAATCTGGGAATGGTGATTGAGATAAATGATGATAATATTTAAGACTGGCAAGTATGTATAAATAAATTGAACGTTCAAATACTTCAATAACATCATCATAGTTTCTAGTATGACCAATTACTCAAAACTGCAGCATAATGATCGCTACAAATATTTGGCACTGCTAGACATTGGCTAATTTTTATCATTTTTGCCAGAGGTTTTCTAGTCACCTTTTTGTGTAATTTACATTTTTGCTGACTTTTGAAAATTACATAACCATATTCGCAATGATGACTATGAAGGAAGCGAGGGCAATAATAGCATAATACACAAGGATATCGGTTAGAAGGCACTCCTATTAATTACGTGAAGATAATGTTTTATATATTATATTCCCATTACTACATTTCCAAAAGGATATATTGTGTGAACTCCTCATTTTTGTTTCTCCCAAATTGAACTTCCACTCAGTTTCATTAGTAAGGTATTCCAAAAGAATTTTAAAGGTGATCTGATGCTTTTTCAGAGGCAAAGTGATGGCAGGGTTAAATTAAGGAGCGTGGGAAGCTGCTGCATGAAGGAAGATACCTACAGAAGGTCTCTGAGTTTGTTTGAAACAGAGAGATTGTTATATAAGTCAAAAGAGAGGCATTTCAGCAGTCAGAATATGAGAGAACTTTAGAAGCCCTCAATGAAGGTTATATGAATAATAGATCTAATTCCATCACTAATGACAACCCAAATGATGGCAGCTTTGACTGAATAAAGATATCTGGAGACAGTTCTCATGGAAACCAGGTGAAGCAAATAGCTAATGGATGATTTTGGAGAATACTGACTGGTAGTGACAGGTAGATGCTAATTAGCAATCAACATATAATTGAGAGAAACAGCTGTTTTTATCACATGGCTCACATCAAGATGTGAGAAGGAGTATCAACTGGTTAGGAAATCACTTTTTTGTCACTAGAAGTAAAAATAAAATAGGAAACACACAAATGCATTAACTTCACAAGCTCTAGTAAACATTAAAATAATGCTGAATGTGATTTGGAGAACTGACAAGCTGGATAAAGCTTGCTATGTGGAGAATCAATTTTCCAAAGTATAAAGAAAGAGACAAAATAATGGAAGGGAGGATTATTTCAACAAGAACAAGAATGAGCCAAGTCTAATGTGAAGTACTGTAATTGTTATGTACTTCTAAGTTCATCGGTTTGAACAGAAGTATATCCAGCAAGAATTCCTTGAAGCCCTATATGTATCCAAGCACTCTCTTTGAGTTTGAACCCCAGTGAATACACTGGTTACCATATAGTACTTTTGTTGTTGTTAGTTGCGAAGTCATGACCAACACATCGCAACCCCATGAACAATATTCCCCCTGGAATTCCTGTCCTTACCATCCTCTGGAGTCCATTTAAGCTCATGCCTACTGTTTCAGTGTTTCATGTATATGAAATATATGAAATATGTTATTATATATCATATAGTACTAAGACCTACCTAATGTATACTTCTACCTAATGTATACTTATATTTCCACATAAATCCTTGCATTAAAATGTATGGCAAAAGACATCAGAATTTAGAAAGATTTGCTTTTAGATCTTAATAATTGAGTCAAAGTTGGGTTTACTACTGCATAATTGGTGTACCTTTGTGTACCTTTAAGTTCAGATTGACATAAAGTACAGCTGATCTTTTATATGATCTTTAAAGCCATTAATGGCATAGGCCCAGGATACCTGATGAACTGCCATGTCCCACATTCCCCGTTTGGCCTGGGTTCAAATAGGGGAGATCCTTACTGGAAATGGCTGCTGGATTGATGACAGACTCAACCTTCCCCCTTGTTCTCCGATCACTTCCCATCCATCTTCCTGTTTTGGGGTAATCATATGTATTGTTCATAAAATTTTAATATAGGGTTTTTAAAGGGGATACACACAGTTTCTATTTAATTATCTTTTAATCTTTTTTAACTTTTGTATTTGTGTATTTTAACCGACTGTGAACCGCCCTGAGTCCTGCAAAGGAGAAGGGCGGTATACAAATCGAATAAAATAAATAATAAATAAATAAATAAATAAATGGGAGCTGGTTAAAAATCTGTGGTTTTTAGAAAGTGGACTTAAAATAGAGCCTTTTCATACACACATGAAAAACATTCTGAATGGCTGGGTTCAGATCCTCCATGCGTACATCATGCGTACATCATAGGTGTTCTCTTCAGCCACAGTTAAGGTTGGAGATTGTGGGCAAAAGCAAAGTCAGCGGCAGTTTAGGAAAGGTTAAAAAAAGTACTGGGGAAATCAGGCATGAATGAGCTGGCTGGGTATACCATCCCTGCATTCAAGCATGTACAGGTAGGTCTTGGAGTCCTAGGTCAATCACTTAAATATGAGCCAGCAATTTGTGGGAGCCATCAAAACAGCCAATGCAGTCTTAGGCTATGTTTTTTTCCCCTCAGAAACCACCCTGGAAAGTAAGCATGATAGATAAAAACCATACCAAAAAGTGGAGTTTGTTTTTAACTATATTTACAAAAATACGTGATTATTGTCTTCATTACAGAAGGTATTTCATATCGGTAAGAGGTGCTTCATACAGACTCGCAGCCCACTTCCATTCTGCAAAAAGATTAAGCTTGACTTAAAAGGATTTTGCTGTACTAACTTTAATCTTTCAGCACTTTGTTGCCTAATGCTGGGCCATACTAAATTCTGACAGAAAAAAAGCTTAATACTACAGTGTTGTATTCTTAATTCATATGTGTGTTCACCTGGGAAATATAGCCCTCCTCTTCTAGCTGATTCCAAGATCTAACACAGGAATGTCAAACTTAATTTCATTGAGGGCCACATCAGGGTTGTGTTTGAGCTCTGGAGGGGGGCGTGGCCAAGGTGGGCATGGCCAGTTCCACGTCACTCATCCAGGCTCCATTTTCGGCCATGATGACTTCCTGCAACCCTCTGCCAGAGAAAACAGAGCAGCCTCCCCGATCTCCATTTTTGCTGGCACAGGAGGCCGTCATGACTGAAAACAGAGCCCAAGTGGGATGTACACAGCCCTCCTGAGCTCAGTTTTCGCTGGCAGAGAGGCACAGCAGGCTGATCCTTTGCTGTTTTCAGGGCGGGCCCGTGGATCTGATCTAAGCCTCCCACAGGTCGGAGGTGGCCCGCAGGCCTTGAGTTTGACATCCCTGAGATAACAGAACCAGTTTCAAACAGATGAACATCAGCTTAGCCTGGCATTAGTGACTGAACTTCATAAATGCTCCCATTAAAAAGATAGCTGTTACAAAACAGAATGCAAACCATTGTGGCCGTAGATAGTTCCCTAATGTGGATTTAAGTATCTGAAGGATAAGTAAAAGCAGCAATTTATAGCATCAATCTTAAGAGAAGGCACAGAGAAACATGGAGGGACATCGAAAATCGTGTTCCGAAAACACATGTAATTCAGGACCATTTTCTTTGACTGCCTTTCATCAATCAACCTGGTCCTTTCCAAATATGTTGCAAAATGAAATTACAGTTTCATGCTTGTAAATTCAGCCCATCAGGAGATGCCAGACTGAAAGTTGTACACAAATAGGGGTGGATTCAAGGCCACACCAAGAATGATTCTAGGAAGATCTCTCCTCCCCTTCCCCTTCAAGGTGGATAGAATATAACAATGAAAGGTACCTGCGTTTATTTGAATGCAGAAGGATCCCCCTGGCTCTCAAAATGCATGTTCTAAAACCAGATTAGGAAGATTCCGGAAGCAGCCAGGATATTTTGGAGTTTGTTTTCCACATCTCTGGAAGCTGCCCAGGTTGGGAAAGACTGCTGCAAAGTGTTCTCCTCTCCTTGCTCAGAGAACAATTCAGGAAAATTCAAATGAGTTGCTTACATGTGTTTCCTACTTCCTCTTCAAATAGCTTGACAGCCTCTGCTTAAGTGTCACAAAACCTCAGTCATTAACTGTAGCGGTGCACAGATGGAACAGTATTTGCTCTGCCATTGGCATTCAATTAGGATGATGCCAGCTCTAAACATTAAGCCAGTTAAACTATGCTTTAGGCAAAGCAAAGCCCATAATTAGAGCTTGTAAATTATCACTTGGATTCCTAATTTATCTGGGTGTAATATAAGGTACATATTAGGCATCTGTGTGTGAATCTGTGCGTCCATACATGCACTTAAAAGCACACACACATTCATATAGACAAGGAGCAGCAGTAGAGACGTATTTCACGATAAGTGGCACAAAGGAATCCAAAATAGATATGCAAATTCAAACCTGGGCTTCTTGACTAAGGTTCAGGCTTAGAATTCAAAGACTTTAAAAAACCAAAAAACCCAACAGGCTAGAAATTCTGTACAAACAAGTTGCTTTTACGGTAGAAAAGTGAATAATGTACAGCAAATGAGTGTTGAGGTCCGAGTAAGGGCTGTAGCTTACTTCTCAAGTGGCAGCATTGGGGATATTTAAAAAAGCAGCAAATATTATCGGCAATAATGTTTAGTGCAGCAGACCAAATTCTATTTTTGGGGCCAAATAGCCCTGTCTAGCATATATTTCACTGAGCTCAGGATCCAAGTTACTATCAATGAGTAACTGCAACAGTGTTTGATTAAAGAAAGGGACATAAAAAAGGCCAAACAAACAGATTCAGTCCTGGGAAGGTGGAAGATCAATCTCATATACATGCAAGCAGTCAGTCTATTCTAGACAGGGCAATATTCCCTCTTGAAGCGTGAATTCGCAATCTAGGGATGCTGATTGATCTATTACTCGATCGGAACCTCGAGCGACTTCAGTGGCTGACAAGCACATCTCATAAAAATTGTATTTATATATCTATTAAATATTTAACCTATTTAAATAGCCACCCATCTAACTATAAAGATTCTGGGTGGGTAAAAGCAACAATCGTAATCCATAGCATTTTAAAAGGAAAGAGGAAAAGTAGTCAAGGTTCCTTAAAAAAAAAAAAAAACTTCACAAGAGCAACAATAGATCGTCTTGCACCCACGTCAGAGCTCCATTCACACTCTGGCCCCAGTGTCTGGAGAGATAACCAGGTGTTTACAGCTGGGCAGAAGGCTAGCAGGACTGGGGTTGTCCATACCTCAGAGGGGAGGCTTTTCTACAAAACAGGTGTCCTGACAAGAATATAAGCTTCTAGGGACCCATTGAATGACACTGCTTCACTGATGAGACTCAGTGGTGGGATGGGCAATCATCAGGGAGAGGCATTCCCACAAGTAATATGGTCTTATGCCGCGTAAAACTTTAGAAGTGACACACAGTGCAATAAGCTACGGTGGTATGTGGGTGTCCTGTAGCGTATCCATTACAGTTACTCCTCGACTTACGACCACAATCGAGTCCAAAATTTATGTTGCTAAGTAAGAAATTTGTTAATGGACTTTTACCCCATTTTACAACTTTTCTGGCCACAGCTGTTAAGTGAATCACTGCGGTTGTTAAATTAGCAACACGGCTGTTAAGTGAATCTGGCTTCCCCATTGATTTTGCTTGTCGGAAGGTCGCAAAAGGTGATCACACGACCCCGGGTCACTACGACCGTCATTAAGTATGAAACAGTTGCCAAGTGTCTGAATTTTGATCACATGATCGTGGGGATGTTGCAAAGGTTGTAACCATGAAAAATGGTCCTAAGTCACTTTTTTCACTGCCGTTGTAACTTCACGACGTCACTAAACAAACTGTTGTAAGTCGAGGACTACCTGTACTTCTCATGCTGCTGCATTCTGGATTAGCTGAAGCTTCAAAATACTCTTCAAGGGTAGCCCCACGTACAGCGTATTGCAACAGTGCAGGTGAAAAGTGATTGAGGCATGAGTCTCTGTGAGCCAATGATCTAGGTATGTGTGCAACTGACACACCGTGCAAAGGCTTTCCTAGCCTCAGCTGCCACTTGATCTTTGAGGAGACCACCAGAGTGCGCACCAACTCTGCCTGGGGGAGTGTTACCCTATTCACAGTTAATGATGGAAAATAACTAGGTACGGAGACTGCTACAACCCACAGCCTCTTAGTCTTGTCTGGGTTGAGCTGAAAGTCAGTTTCTCCCCATACAGACCTGCACAGCCTCCAGGCAGTGGAGAAGCACCTCAGTGACATTCCTTGGATGGCCTGGGGCAGAGATACACAACTGTGTATCGTCAGCACAGAGATGGCACTTATCTCTGGGTCAAAGGAAGACTTCGCCCAGCAGTTTCATGTAGATATGAAATAACAGGGGAGAAAGAGTTGAGCCCGGGACATCCTGCAAAGACTGGAACTGTTCCCTCCTATTAGCAATAGCACTTAGACTTATATACCGCTTCACAGTGCTTTTGCAGCCCTCTCTAAGCGGTTTACAGAATCAGCCTATTGCTGATTCTGGGTCCTCATTTTACCCACCTCGGAAGGATGGAAGGCTGAGTCAATCTTGAGCCTGGTGAGATTCGATCAGCCAAACTGCTGGCAGCCAGTGATCATCAGAATTAGCCTGTAGTACTGCTCTCTAACCACTGTGCCACCGAGGCTCTAATAGCAACTGGAGTCAACCTTGAAGGAAGGAACAGAACCACTGAAGAAATGTACCTCCTTACTTCCCCCTCGACCCAGAAGTTATCAGTGGCATCAAAACCTGCTGAGAGATAAAGGGAGAGCCCAGCTGGATATACCCACACTCCCACATCCAGCCCACCAGAGGTAATCCAAAAAAATGATCAATGCCACTTGGATACAGGTAGTTCTTGATTTACAACAGTTCACTTAGGGACCGTTTGAAGTTACAATAGACATTAGAAAAGGGACTTACAACCGCTTTTCATGCTTATGAGCATCCTCATGGTCATGTGATCAAAATTGAAACACGCCGGGCCATTGACTCATATTTATGACACTTGCAATATCTCAACTTTGTGGTCAACTTTTGCGACCTTTTGACAAGCAAAGTCAATGGGGAAGCCAGATTAAATTTAACAATTGTGTCATTATCTTAACAACTGCAGTGATTCACGACTGTGGAAAGATCATAAAATAGGGCAAAATTCACTTAGATTATTTGTCCATTTTACATCTGATTTTTTTCAAGTGAAGAGTCTTCCAGTTTCTTTCCAGATTCCGTTTAGATTGTTATCTTTATTTAGGATAGTTCTAAACAGTTTGGGATACCTGAAAAGACTGTTTTTTCATTTGAAGACTGAAACCTGAAAGACTGAGTAATCTATCTAAATCTTGAGGCAGCCAAATTTTCATTCCATTTACTCCTCAGTTTTGGAACAGTCTTATCAAAGAGGTTTGTCTGATGCCAGTCTTGTAGTTTTCAACAGCCCAGGAAACCTTTCCTGTCTATCCAAAGCCTTTTACATACCTTGGTCAGAATTTTTAATTTCAATTTCTTATTTGGGGTGCTCACTTATACAGGTAGTCCTGTTCTGGCCATCACTGTGTTCCCCTAGTCATGTGATTGCAATCCGGGGGTGGTGGTCAGTGACCAACTCAAAATAATGACATTACAACCATCATGTGACTGCCATTTGCAAGCTTCACTGATGACCTCTGACAAGCAAAGTCAACGGGGGAAGCCAGCAGGAGGCCACCAATGGTCACTATGAGACACCATGCTTAACAATAGCAGAAGATTTGTTTAACATTGGCAACTGGAAATGCTGGAACTGCCATCACTAAGTGGCCTCATCAGGTACCTCATTGCTTTACAACTATAATGCTTAGTAATGGAAATTTGTTAACTGAGGACTATCTGTATTGTCACATTTTATATTACTTTGAACTTATTTGCTTTGTGTCCTATTTTGTATGTATTTTGTGTATGGGTCTCTCTCTCTCTCTCTCTCTTTCTGTGTGTGTGTGTGTGTGTGTGTGTGTACGTACACACACTCACATACACACATGTTTATGTATGTTTGCTTATTTAAAGCAACTCAAGAACATTAATGTGAAGCAGCGTGCAAATGTCACAATTGGGCAAAGAAAACACAGCTTCATTTGTTTTCACCCATATTTAAACACATCATTAGTATATGCATTAATGTCACTATTCTGCAAAAGTATTTTTCATCCTTGAAAATCATTCAGCAAACCATTCAAACTGCTGACTGACCAAAACAATAACGGCCCTTCTTTATGGCATTTGGCTGGTCTATGTAGGAATACAATGAGCCTGATTTTATTCAAAAAATTCAGTTTGAAAAAGATCCTGTTCCCTGAAGCAATCCCCAATACTCCTTAAGAAGCTATAGGGGGGGAGAAAAATCAGATTACACTTAACCAAGTTGTGTAGATGTTATGAGACTGTAACTTCTAAAAATAACTTTGTAAGTCAATTCAAGTAAACTTCAAATCAAGATCTCACCTTCGATATAGTCCGGTACTTGTGTGTTATGTAATTCAGCTTTCAAATGATCAAACTGACATCGTTGTATAAAAAAAAAAGGCATACACACAAAAAGACTTATGTACTTTCAATGGATTTCTGCCTTGCAAGTTTATCCCATCCTATTATGTCTAGCATTTGTTAGAGCTATTACATTATGCTGCATTTTAGAATGCCTCGGGCTGGATAAAATGATAATAAATCATATGAATAAATATGCTCGCCAGCTACATTAATAAAGAGTCGCAATGGGAAGGTAGATTTTGATATTATTCTTCCACTCCTAATGCAACATTCAAGAAGCAAACGTACAGTACCTAGTTAGATATTCTTGCAAATGAAAGGACAAAGGAAAAGGGACGTTATAATTTCTAGAATATTTCCGCCTCTTGAGTTGTTTTTAAAATCAGCCACGTCCTGCCACAATGAAACATTTATTGTAACAAAATTGAGAGTTAGTTTGGAGTGATAAGCTAATAATTTGCCTGAGGCTGGCCAGTAAGCATGCTCATGGATGTATAGGAATTGGAACCAATATCCAATATTCTTTTCCACTACCATCAAACTGGGTCCTTGCTGACATGTAACTACTGAAGGCATAATGACCAATATAACACCTAAACAATGCCTCAGGTAAAGCCCTTATTAAATAGCGGTTGTGACACATAATCAGTAGGATTCCAGGTAAAGCAGTATTCACAACAATCTCAATTATTTAAAATAATGTATACTTTGCACACACACACACAACATTCCAGTTAAGTTATTTTTTTAAATTATCACAAATAATATATATGCATGTCTGTGGAGCAAAAAGAGGATCCTTATGCGCGGACATAAGAAACTGAGTTTTTATGCTATTACTTCAAACACCGATAGCAGCTATATACACAATCACAAATATACATTGAGCACATTTCATCCGTATTGATTGTCCCTGCAGAATTGTTTCCATAACATTATGATGTACTCATCTGTATATTTATAGACAGTACAGATTTCTTTTCTGCTGAAATATCAAATTGGTAATAAAATCTAAGTAAAATGGGGCTGAATTGAATCCCAGAGCTTTGATGGAGATGAAATCTTGAAGAACCTTCCAGTACTGAAAAATTTAAGATGTATCTCTTCATAGTTAAAGGAAACTGTAGTTGCAGAAAAGTCTTTAAGCTTTGCCAAGAGTAAAAGAAAAACCCACATATTGAGAAGAAAGGACCTTTTCGGATCATAATATTTAGGTGTCTGGAATTTTTTAAGTTCCTCACCTGAATTTCTCTAACCTGCATATCTTGCAATTTAGTCTCTTTTTTTTGAAAGAAACAAATAAAACATATTGATGCCCCAAACTGGGTTACTGTTACAATGCATCAGTAATGAGTTCCTACCGGCTCTGTCCGGTTCTTAGAACTGGTAGTAATGGTGGCGGGAGGCTCTGTCCACCCGCCTGGGCATCATCACGGATGCTCTACGCATGCGCATAAGAGCTGCGTGTGCTCCCATTGTGATCCGGTAGCGAAGGTAAGTAGAACCCACCTGCAATGCATGTAATAGAATATGTAACCCTTTGCTTGTGAGCCTCATTTTGATCTAGACCAGTGACGGCTAACCTTTTTGCGCCATTGCCAGCTGCTCTTCCGGCTTCCGTCACACGCATGCGTGCTGGACAGTTGATCCGGCACACATGCGCTCCAGCCAACTGCTCTCTTCTGAGTCCCGGTGCACACATGCGCACCGGCCAGTTCATCTGCTGTGCCTGCACACTGTCCAGCTGTTTTCTTCTGGGTCCGGCGCGCACATGGTCTTCAAAGAACCCAGAAGAGGCCAGCTGACAGATGCGCATGCATGCGTGCGACGGAACCTGGAGGAGCAGCTGGCAGTGGTGTGCGTGCCCACAGAAAGGGCTCTGTGTACCACCTCTGGCACGCATGCCATATGTTCACCATCATAGATCTAGACCCACATAGGAGGCACTGAAAGTTCTCTACTGTGTATCCCAAATCTAGAAACTGAGAGAAGTTCTAACAGCTGGTAAGGAAGAAGGATAAACAAGATTGCTATAGACACTTTCCCAGATCAGATTTTATTTTAGAAGGGCGTTAATTAATAATGCTTGAAATTAATTTATAACACTGGAAGAGAATCTAGGAAACGGCTACCTTATTTCTTCTATATTTTTATCTTGCACTGAACTCCAGCACTGTCTTCAAGAAGCAACTGCTGAAAACTACTTCCAACGCTATACAGGTAGTCCTTGACTTACGACCACAATTGAACCCAACATTTCCGTTGCTAAATAGCAATTCTTAAGTGAACTTTGCCTCATTATAACATCCTTCTTGCCACAGTTGTTAAGTGAATCACTGCAGTTGTTAAGCTAGTAACATGGTTGTTAAGTGAATCTGGCTTTTCCATTGACTTTGCTTATTAGAAGGTCTCAAAAACGTGATCACATGACCCCCCCGGGACATTGTTAGTGTCATAAATGTGAACCAGTTGCCAAGCATCCGAATTTCGATCATGTGACCACAGAGATGCTACAACAGTCCTAAATGTGAAAAATAGTCATAAGCCACTCTTTTCAGCCCTGTCGTAACTTTGAACGGTAACTAAATGAACTGTTGTAAGTCGAGGTCTAACCTTCTAAGATGCCACGATTTTCAAAATCAAAAATTTTGATATTTTTGCTGCTAATGTTATTACGTTGTAGACGATCCAAGTTTGGGTTGCGAATCTGGCATCAGAAGGAAAAAAAATAACAGAGACAGCGCAGAAGCAGGAGTGGTATTGACTTATCCTCGCTACTGGTTTGCAAATGCGAGCGTGCGTGCTTTGCTCGCAACACGTCTGTGCATGCATAGGACCTTCTGCGCATGTGCAAAGCATCAAAAACGGGACATGATGACATCCGGGCGGGTGGGCAGAGTTTCCTGCAGCAGCCACTACTACCGGATAGAACCAGCTGAATGCCACCACCGTGCAGAAGGTACAAGGGAAAGGGGAGAGTGAATGGCAGAGCACGCATAACCAGACTGGAGAGAGCTGAGATAGCAATCCATATAGAGTTCGACTATCAGGATTGGCTCAGGCATCTTTTCAACAGAAGTCCTCAGGCCAAAGAAATGAGACACGCTTCACCTCCCCTAAATCCATCTCAGAAACACCACCTCATGATGCAGTAGGCAATTTCTGAAACCGAGGGACTCCTGCTTCATCCTCCGAGTTTGCTGAGAGGTGCTTATTTTTATTTATTTTTTTCTTCCCTCGAGGCTGAGTGGCAAGGTAACAGGGAAGCTAACAGGGGATTAGGTTATTATGCATAACAGCATTCATGAACAGTGAGATTTGGTGAATAGCTTGAGGAAAGCGAAGTTTGAATGAGAAATAAAGTGTGTGTGTGTGTGTGTGTGTGTTGAGAAATGTGACTTTCCCTAGTATCTGCAGGTACTGAAGTGGTGCCAAGATGACCTGGGATCAGACTTACTTTGCATTTCTAGCTGGCCAGAGGGTGCCACATTTGATTTCAGAAAGTTGATTTGTAGGCAGAAATTGGCATCTGGGAACTCTTAATGGGTTTTCAGCTCAGAAGTATCCTAGATTCTGGTCCCGATAGTTATGTTAACTGCATTAAACGCAGGGGTGGGTTCCATTTACTTTGCTACAGGTTCGCAACAAGAGTGCATGCATGCTTGCATCACTCACATGCAGAAGCCTCTGCGCAGAGCATCTGTGATGACATCCGGGCAGGTGGGCAGAGGCTCTCACCGCCGCTACTACCGGTTCACAAGATCTGGAGTGAACCAGTAGGAACCCACCACTGATTAAACGGGCTATGCAAGAACATATTGACTGGATGGGGTACAAGATATTCTTGGATTTGGCCGCTGTAGACCAGTGATGGCGAACCTATGGCACGGGTGCCACAGGTGGCACGCGGAGCCATATCGGTGGGCACACGAGCATTGCCCTAGCTCAGCTGCAGCATGCATGCACGTACCAACCAGCTGATTTCCGGGCCCACTGGAAGTCAGGAAACAGGCTGTTTCCGGCCTCCGGGGAGGTGGGGAAGGCCCGTTTTTCGCTCTCCCCAGGTTCCAGAGGCTTTCTAGGAGCCTGGGGAGGGTGAAAAGGGCCTTCCCCATCCCCCCAGAGGCCCTCCTGAGGCCAGAAACAGCTGGGGGTGGGGCACATTTAATTATGGGTGTGGGCCCAGGGGCGCACGACCCACCCACACTCCTCCTGCTTTTGGCACGTGATGGCAAAAAGGTTAGCCATCACTGATCTAGGACTTCTTTGATATTTTTGCAGGCCGAGGAATGTGCAATAGTCATCTCCAGCACCATAGTTCAAAGGCACCCACCTTTCTCCTCCCCTGCCTTTCTCAGAGTCTGAGTTTCACCGCTGTAAGTAGCAATTGGAAAAAATTATTGCTAGTGAACTAGAAGCTAGAGAGCAACTGGGTAAAACAAGCCAGCAACAGGTGTGAACCAATGATGTGTGTGCTTTCCTCTATCACAGAGGTGCCAACTTCCCTGCCGAGCACAACTAAAGTTTGCAGCCACCCATGTGGAAGTTTGCTCATGCCAGATCGAAGCAGTTCAGCCTCCGTATTTCTTTCCTCGTCCTGTTGATGAAGACTACCATCAAGTATGACAGCAACAACTGTGAGTCAGACAATAGGTAGTGATCATTGACAAGTAATTAATTGAAAAACAGTAATTCCAAGGTAGGGGTGTTAAGTTGCTTCTGTTGAGCAGTAAACTACAGGATGTTTGTTCCGGCAACATCATATTTATCAGCGAAGGATGGCACACGTGTCAAGTCTGGAAAAACTGCCTCCTATCCTTCAGGGGACATGGTGGCTCAGTGGCTAAGATGCTGAGCTTGTCGATCGAAAGGTCGGCAGTTCAGCGGTTTGAATCCCTA